>JANHFR010002235.1:157097-167803 GCA_032468015.1 Mimophis mahfalensis | reverse complement strand
CCCAGCATTAGGCTCTTCTCCAGTGAGTCCTTCCTTCTCATTTGGTGGCCAAAGTATTTAAGTTTCATCTTTAGGATTTGGCTTTCTAAAGAGCAGTCAGGGTTGATCTCCTCTAGGACTGACCGGTTTGATTGCCTTGCAGTCCAAGGGACTTGGCAGGAGTCTTCTCCAGCACCATAATTCCAGGGCCTCAATTCTTTGGTGCTCAGCCTTTCTTATGCTCCAACTTTAGTTTAGTGAGTACATAACATTTTTTACATTAAAAGATAAATGGAATTTAAGTTGGAATTTTTAGTGGGCCGTGCAGAGGAAAAACTATTTGTTATAGCATTATGACAAATTGTGGTCTTTACAAATTCCATTTTTCATTGTTTTAGAACTGAAACATTTGTATGTAAAATTTGTGGCATGCTATCTTATTATTTGCAGACAGTCCTTGCTTAATGTTAATTGGGACCAGAAACTGGAATTAAGCAATGCAGTCATAAATCGAAAAATCATGTGATTGTGACTTGCAACTTTGACTTGGCTTGTGGGAAGCCAGGCTGGAAAATTGCAAATCATATTCACATGACTACATGCAATGACAATATAAGAAATGGTTGTAAGTATCATTGGTTCAGCGCCATTGTAGGTTTGAATGGTTGCTGAGTGAGTGTTTGATAAATGAGGACCACCTGTATCTGTCTCAGAATTTCAGCAAATGTAAACAAAAATGTATACAGATGTATACAAAATCTTATCAGGGTCTTTTTAGTTTAGTTCTGTTAGGATTCATATTTATAAATTTATGGTTTTTTATGACTATACCATGTTGCTTGTATCTTCAATATCTATATTATTTGTATTTTATGATTTGATTGCTCATTAGTAACCTATAACTATCACTAAGTGTTGTACCTTATGTTTCTTATGATTGAATATATTTTATGTTATTTTAGTTGTATCTTATGGTTCTTGATGACTCTTGATGAATGTGTTTTATGTTGACAAATTCCTTGTGTGTCCAATCACACTTGGCCAGTAAAAGAATTCAATGCATTTCTATTTCTATTTCTATTTCTATCTCTCTATCTCTATCTCTATTCTAAAGTTTTGTGGTAGCTGAAGCAAGAAATTGAGGGTAAGACAGAACAGTAGAACATGTGAGAATACTATTTTTTTCAGATATATATGCTGTTGCAATTAAGAGTAGAAAAATGGTAAAAATGAGTTGCAGTTCTTGTCAGTTGCAAACACAGTAACTTTTTATTCCATTAAAAAGATTCTTTATGTACACATTTTCCAGACCAAATCCTTTCTTGTTCATTGTATAGCCTTAGGTATACTATGGGTACTGCCATCCCATCTGCAGTAGTAGGGATAAGTCTCATCATTTTTTTCTAAAATGGCTGTGACGATTATTAAGATACGGTAAATAAATACTTTAAAAAGGCATTAAAACTTCAAAAATCCAATATTTAACATTTTTATGACATTTGTATTCTATATTTTCTCCAGAAATCTCCAGAGAATTAATGCGCTGTTAATAGAGTAGGAAACATGTTTTATCTGAAGATTTATATACTAAGCTTAATTGCTTAGTAAGGATTTCAACTTGAGCTGCTTGCCCCAAAGTGGATTGTTACTACTTTGTTGTTGGGTGTTTAGGTGAAGTTTGTCTTCAAACTTCCTTGCAGTATAGCCACTTTTAAAGGAGGCTTTGTATCTGTAGGAGTGGGGGTTGGATTGAGAAAGACTAATTAGACATAAAGAAGATTCTTTTTTTTTTAAACAGCAGTAAGAATAAACCGATTTCAACAGATGGAGTTTTTTGTACATTTGAGTGACAATCTGTATTTATGAGACTATTCAACAGCATGGGCATGCTAAATTAATGAAGAGGAAAAATGGTCCCCTGATGTCCCAAGGCTGTATGAAGCACAGTTTTTGTGACTTATATTCTTAATCACAATTGCCAAAAATGGTTTTTTAAAATTACGAAGTGAAAAACATGAAAATATAGTCCTAGATAGTCTTCATGTAGTTAGTTTTAGGACTAAGAAATCTTCCAATTTAGGAAATGGGTGGAAAAAAATCTGCATTCAACCCTTTATTTTTTCAAGTTCTGTTAAGTGCAAGACTTGGCTACTACAAGATAATGTGTGCTTTACTTAGGTGATAAAACACATGTTTTCTGTGTGTTATTTATTACATTTATTTGCCATCTGTGGGGTTCTTTTGTATATATGCAAAGACAGTTGTAAATTGATAAAATACTAATAATAAAACCTTACCTAATCCTTAACGAGTTAGCATGAAATAAATATTACTTAGATGCTGGTAGTTGTTAATTGTGAAAAAATGAAATAAATTGACAATTAGGTTGCTCTGGTCAACATCTGGGCAATAATTGCACAATCCAACCTGAGTTGATCACAGGGATCAGAGGTTTAGTCTTCTGAGCTTTTGGACTTGTGTGGAGCCTATCGTCAGGGGAACTTCTATATACCTATTTATGTGTTGTTGTCCTATTGTGTTGATATCTGGTGATTGGCTGTTTTTTCTTTGTGCTGCCAAGTCATCAGGCTCCCAAATACCTGATAAGCTGTTAGTAAATCACTCCTGTTGACTGGCAAGGGGCCCAGTTTCTCAGGTTTCAATCATTTCCATGGTTGTCTTTTTATCTGCATGGTCAACAACTTTAGTAGCTGCTAAATTGAATGCATGTCCTTATTCATTGCCATGAGAGGCTACCAGTGTGTTTGGGTCTTCTCATCTGACTGCTCACTTGTATTCTTGCAATCTGGTGGTTAGCGTCCTCCCTGTCTTCCAACACAGTCACAGGGGCAATCCATGCAAGGGATCCGGGAGATTACATTAGAAGCATCTTCCACCCCCAAGCAATCTTTGCAGTGCATGATTTGCCTCGTGTGGTAGCCTCTGGATGGTATGTGATGCCCGCTTGCAGATGTTGGAAGCTGTATTGCGCTGCTTTCCAAATGTTTTTGATGTATGGCAGGATGTGTCATATACTTGGTCTTATACCTTCTTCATTTCTCTTCCTTGCATGTTGTGCAGGCATCTTATAATAAATTCTTGTGGGTACCCATTCTGCCTGAATTATCCATGTAGATAGATACCTTCTCTCTAGTTGTGTAGCTTGCTGGGTACTACAGTGGATTCTCACCCTACCATATAATGTTCTGATGCAACTCTTTCTGTGTGACAGTGGATGATTACTGTTAAAACTAAGAATCCATGGAGGGTTGGTAGCCTTGCAAAAAACTGTGTTTTCAATGATTTTGTAATTATTTTGGATTTGTTTCATTAATTTCCCATTAAAAAGAAATTATTTATTTTTTCAAAAAGGTCATTTTAGGTTACAGGTAAAGAACCTGATAGATTACATAGAAAACAGATAATCAGATTTAACTTCAGAGTCTTTAATTAAAATATTAAAATAGATACACAAACAAAACTCTAGTTGGGGTAAATTATGATATATTTGAATGATGTGAGGTTTTATAACTAATTTAGAGGTTATCATTGAATTATTGATATTCCTCAATGGCCTTTTCTCCCTGTTTGGCCCAGTCTTACTGCATTTAGGTCATGAATAGTACCATACTATACTGTTGGTTCCCTGAGGTAGCAACCTATGATGTTTGAGATGTGTATATAGTACAACAAATATAGTACATTTCTTTACATCAGGGATGTCAAACTCGCGGACTGTGGGCTGGATGTGTCATGCACTGGCCATGCCCACTCTCGGTTTAGCGAAGGGAGTTCATAGTTGCGATTTGTCATGTGACGACGTATTGTCGTGAGTTTGACACCCTGGTTTAAATGTACTTCTAATGCTCAACTTACTTTCTGGATAATGTGTATTAAATAATACCTAGTAATGTATTATTGGTTAAGGACGCTACGTGGTTAATGATGCTGAGCTTATTAGCTGGAGAGCTGACAGTCTGGGTTCGAGACCCAGGCTCTGTGCAACAGCATGAGCTCTGTTACTTGCCCCAGCTCCTGCCCACCTAACAGTTCCAAAACCTGCAAATGCAAGTACATTAATAGGTACAACTTTTGGTGGGGAGGTAACCCCCTGCTTGCCACATGACCACGGAAAGAAGCCAAGAAATGGAGATGAGCACCATGTCCTGGAGTCGGTCATGACTGACAGGGAAACCTTTCTTTACCTTTACCTTAGTGATGTGCACATACTATTGTTGGAAGCACCAAAATGTTTGGATTATTTTTCTGGAGTGTGCTGATTTGCCTATCTTTTGGAGGATTGTTCTAATAATTGAATAATAACAAATATTCTTGGGCAGGAAGCAGTGTACAGATAGTTCTTGGTTAACAATAAGTCATTCAGTGACCATTTAAAGTTACAGTGGTGCTGAACAAATGGTAGCTATGCCTGGTTTATGAAGTTATGATTGTTGCAACACTCCCACAGTCGTACAGTCAACATTTGGGTGCACTTATGACTGTAGGCGCCCTTTAGCTCCTCTTACCCACCATGCTCCACTGCTGGCCTTGCTGCTCCCAGCTGACCTTTGCCACTTTCTTCCACCTGTCTGAAAGTGTGCCCAGCTTGGCTCTTCGTGAGAAAAACTATTATGATATAATGGCTGAAAGAATCTACTTACTGCAAGCATTAAGAGTATGTTGACTGTTAGGATTCAGCATGGATTTATCAAGAATAATTTATCTAGATGTATTTTTTAGATTGTACAAGGCATTGTACCTTTCTTCAGTTTTATATCACAAGAATACTGTGATGTACAGTGGACAAGATATAATAATTTAAAGTGATACAAAATGAATTTTTGTGCTGTATGTAACTTGAATGGGTCTTATTGGTCTTCTGTAGTGAGGTTATTTGGTCTAGTCTAGTGGTTAAGACAGCAGGATAGAAAGTAGGAGACAGTGAACTTTAGTTCTGCCTTAGCCAGCTGGGTGACTTTGGCCCAGTCACTTTCTCAGCCCAATCCACTTCACAGGTTTGTTGCTGCGGAAAATAGGAGAAAGGTGTGTTGGATATGTTTGCTGCCTTTAGTCATTTGTGAAAATAATGATTGCATCCTTGTGAAAGGAAGGATGCAATGAATAAATAAATAAATAATCACCATAATTACTGCATCAAATTGATAGGGTTTTTTTTTTTAAATCCAAAAGGCTGACAAGCTGTTTGAGAGGAGCAGCCACTCCTGCTGAGTGCTTTGCAGGAGTGGCTGTGAAACTAGTCTGTCCAATTATTATGCAAATATGCCATCTGTATCTGGGGGAGGGATGCCTTGGCTAGGAAGATGCTGGCTTACTTGAGCAGGAAAGTGTGGGTAGTAACATCCTAGTGATAAATCAGAGAGGAAAATACATTGGGAGATGGAAGGTGGGCCACTCTCAGGGAAGACAGTGTTGGTGTCTTAAATTGATTTGTGTTCTATCCTCCTGGATTCTACCCTATATCTGGTCATGAGACCATCTGTGGTCCAAACTTGTGTGTTGCTTTTAACGCCTGGTTGGTTTGTATTAAAGTTCACCTCATGTAGGAGTTAATGGAATAGAGAGCTGCCCTGGTGTGTATAGCTAAAGCATGGCTGGATATGGAAAAGCCCAGCCAGATTTCAGGTGTGGCGGTGTATTGGTGTTGTGACCACACATGATGTGTATAGGTTATGTTATCCTTCCCTCATGATTTGGTAATTCTGTAAACACTTGGAAATTTTTGGTGTTATCTACTTACTACAGGAAAGCTGGATTTGATTTGTGTATCTCAGGCATGTTGTTGATCATACTGGATTTTGGAGGGAACACTGGGAACTTCTGGGGGCTTTGATAAACAGTTCATTTGAGGCTTTAGTTGCTGTTTGATACATGAGGACAACTGTAGTCTTAGATTGAGTCTTTGCAACCCTTCTTGTATACACATAGTCCTTGACACATGACCAAAATTGAGTCCAAAATTTTCGTAGCTAAGCAAGGCAGTTAAGTGAGTTCTGCTTTTTTTTTGAGACTTTTTGCCATAGTTGTTAAATGAATCACACAGTTGTTAAGTGAATCCAACTTTTCTCGCATTAACTTTGCTTGTTGGAAACCAACTGGGAAAGTTACAAATGGTGATCACACGATCAAGGGATGGTGCAGCTGTCATAAATATATGCCAGTTGCCCAGTGCCTGAATTTTGATCAAGTGACCATGGGGTTGTTGCAGCAGATGTTAGGCATGGAAAAATAAATTACTTTCTTCAGTGCTGTTGTAACTTAATGCTCACTAAATAAATGGTTGTAAGTTAAGGAGTAGCAGTATTGACCTTGGAGCACTTCCTGATTTTTAAGAGGAGTCTGGAGATGAAGTGAGAGAAGAGGTGTCTAGAGTGCTCCTGGTGGAAAAATGCAAATCTGCCTGAATACAGGTAAAGCGTTTATTAGGGATTACCTTGTGGTGTTAATAGTAGCAAAATGTTATTTTTCTGGTTACTGCATCACCAGATAGCCAACCAGTGGCATGCTTAGGTTGACCTAGATCCTTTTGGGCAGGGCTCCCCAATTTCTGGTCCAAGGCCCAGTGCCAGGCTGCAGCCCATTTGGAACCAGGCTGTGGAAGTGGTGGTCGAGCACATGCGTGATGCTGCATCTCCACCCTGCCGCTGTTGCCGCTGCCTCTGCCAGTCTGGTTGTGGAACACTGTTCTTGGGGAAGGAGAATCCAGAAGACATTGTGAGCAGTATTCTAACATCTAGCAAATATGGTTGCTTGAATCTTTTCTAAATGGATATGGGTGTTGACTAAAGTACTGTCCGTCCCATCCGGGGAGGTTTTGAGTCAGTCTGCCTGAAGTCAGTCTGAAGAAGTAGCCTCAGTGTCCTCAGAATTGTGTGCTAGTCACATTGGTTACCTCCATGTCCCTCCTAACTCATCAAGGCCATAATGAAAAGTGGAAGTAAGTGTAGTTGGACTGAGATAATGGTTAATTAATCCTTATATGAAGGGGAATCTTCTCAAAAAACCATTGCTCGACCTGGCAGTAACTGGACAATTTACATCCAGTTTCCAACCTTTGCTTTTTAGGGAAGGCTTTTAAGGTGGTGGTCAGGCTGCAGCTTCCAAGGATACAGATTGTGTGGATCCTTTTCATTCATGATTCAGGCCTGGTCATAGTATGGAGACAACATTCACTTCCATAACTTCTAAAGGCCTTGGGATGGCTGTATAGCTCAGTACTACCGGCCTTCTTGGTGGCTTTTAATATGATTGATGGTGCTATCTGACTTAAGTATGCTCATTTTCTTTTCGTATTTTCTAGTATTATTGTAAAACTCACCAACTCCATATTATAATGTAACAAAATTTTAATGTTGAATTCCCAGTTCAATCTCCAATATTTTATTACATTTATTAAATATTACTAAACGATATAGTGTTCAGAGTATAGAGATTTACTTTTAAACTGTAAATGTTTAAATGGAAGACCAGTTTACCAAAATGTGAGAATATGTTTTGATGTCCAGAATAACTGTACCTTAAAAGTAAATCTAATGCATAATTCAGTTCTTATTAGAAACCATTTTCTGGATTTAATGTAGACTTTCGCTTTTTCTATATATGAGGTCTGTATTTGAACTACATGGAATATTCTAATTTGAATACATTCCTTGTATTTACTATAGTTTATAATTTTGATCAATTTTTATTGCATTTATCATGGTTCCTAATATATATTCTTTGCTTAAAGCTTAATAGTGAGTCCTAGTTTTTTTAAAAGTGATTCTTATAATTAATACATAATTAAAAAAACATTGCAGAATGATGATCTTTTATTTAATTATTTGTACTTTACTATTTATAATTAATTCTGGGATCCTTGGTGTTCTGTCTTTCTGAGTCCTATTCATCAAGCAATGCCATTTGATGGGACCCAGGAAGCAGGCATCTGTGTTGTGGCACTTTTCCTTGTGGAAGAGCCCTCCCCCATTTGGCATTTGTAAGAAACCTGTCCTGTTTCCTCAGTCCAATTCCTCAGTTGATGAAAGAAACACAGTAATACAATTTGCTTATGCTCTGTTTGGTTTTTAATAATTTTATTCATACTGAAATTAGTTCCTTTTATTAGATTTGTCCTGCATGCTAATTTTTTTCAGTTAGCATCAAGGTAGGTCAAAAGCTGGACGTATATTTGCAGTTTTAACACAGCTAGAACAGGGTCCAGATCATAGAGTTTAGTATTTATTTTCCAGTGGTAGTTAAAATATATCCACATTCAATTCTAGCATCTATATTTTTAGAAAAATAATTGTTTATTTTTCTCTTCATAACCATGTAGATCAATTTTTTATAATCAGTGGACCAGGGTTGACCTTTGATTAATGCACTGGTAGCTACTGTATATTGCAATAAGTTAACAGGGCCATTGCAAATATAAAATTTGACTTAATTAAATTTTAAATTAAATGCTGTTAATAGTCACTTATATGTAATAAAGTGTAATAAAGATAAAACTCCGATTTAGGACATACATCTTGGTAGTATCTTTTGAAGGAACTGTAACAGAACTGTGTGAGAATTTTTGTACCAATATGTATGTTAATAAAGATGGGGAGAAACTAGAGGTGGTTTTATGGGGCATGGTTGAAAGAGCTTGGTGTGTTTAACCTGGTTAAGATAAGTTCAATGTCATGCACAAGGTAATGTTTTTAAAAAGATTTGGGCATAATATGGACAATAAGAAAAAAGCAAAAGCAAAATGATCAGTTATACAGTTTTCTATATTCCCATATTTAACCTCAGAAACCTTTTGCTATTCATAGGAAACCATATTAGAAAATTTTGGAAGAAACTTAATTATCTAAAAAAGGGAAAATAATAATGAAAACAATGTATATTTTGCCAAACACACAGTATTATAAAAATAAAATTATTATTTGGCTCTGATTTAACACTGAGTTTGCCTCTTTAAGAAATATATGAGATAGTAATGATGGGAATGTTGATTTAAATTAATCCACTGAAGCTAATGCATCTGATAGACTAGATAATACTACCTTTCTGAGGTTTTTTTATTTTTACAACTTTCTCTAAGTCTTTTTAGAAGATGTCTTCTAGATATCCCACCAGTTAACAGAATAATAACAAGAAGGGGATCTCTTGTAAAATATTTCTATGGTACCAACATTATTACCTTTTTGGTTCCAAGTGAAACTGTTTTCCCCCCATCCTTTTAATACATTGCTTTTTTTAAGGTTCCAAGTCTTATTTCTTTTAAAAAAATCTTAATTTATTTGGAAGCACTGCTGAGAGATACTTTGTAAACAAAGTAACATAAAAATGTACAGATAAGAATGTGCTTTACAGAACAGAATTCCATGAATAATTGCCCCTAATCCTAATGTATAAACATATAAACTTGTATATGTTAACTGCTTTATGTCTTCTGTGTAATTGTCCCCCAAACTTACAATACCTGATTTTTTTTTAACATTATAGATAATAGGAATTGTAAACTAATAGTAGCATTGCATTAATTCAAAGTATGGGAGCATTCTTAATCATGTAATGGTATGTTACCAATCTTAAAGAATTTCTGTTCTGGAAATGAAATAAATTTCTCTTTAAAGATAATTTTCTCCACATAGATGTAGTATATTTTCTGTTTAGTTAAATTATCTTTGTATCCTGTTCTTCTGAGTTATTCGGGATATATGGCATTTGCAGGAAACTTCCTTAAGTGTTCAGAGATGAAATCTGCTTAGCTCGAGTGACAAAACTCCACTATGTGAATTTAGATAATTCTTAGCATTCTCTAATGCATTTATTATTAATTTATAATATAATATAAAATATCAAAACAGATACAAAAAATACAAAAAATAGGGGAGGGGAAAGGGAAAGGAAAAGTGTGGAAAAGAAGGGAAAAGAAAGAAAAGGTCTTGATTTTGATGTCTCAATTGACTGCTTTGATAAAAGAAAAAAACAGTTTTGTTTCTACTTGGAAACTGCTTCTGAAATTTGTGTGTGAGGTGGAAAAAATGAAACTTTGATTTTGGGTTTTACCGATTAAATAGATTTCTTGTTATAGAAATGGCTAGTTTATACCATTATGTGAAAGTAAAAATTTGAGGTTCAATGTTACTATCTTATTCTGCTGCACCAAGTGGAGTTGGAAACCAACACATCATCTAAATACTAATCTAATTTATATGAAGACCCTGGATTCAGAAATAATAATTTACAGGAAGCCATTTTTTTAAAAAAAGGGTATAAAACTTTTTGCCATATACGATTTCTTTAATAAATATGATTGTGTTGCTGCTCCGATGGGGGTGGGGATTATTGTTTTTATATTGTGAGTTTTTGATGTAAGCCACACCTGTGTGATTTGGGCAATCATGAAAATTGGTTTAATACATAAAAATAAATAAGTGTAGGATTACTTGTAGAAAAAGCGCTTCTTAGCTTTTTCAATATGTGGAATCCAAATCAATCTGATTGTATGAAATCTGCCTAAACCAGTGATTATTTATTTATTTATTTATTTTATTGAATTTATATACCGCCCTTCTCCCGAGGGACTCACGGCGGTGTACAGGGCACTAAAAACATACAAATAAAAAGGTTAAAATGAGATTAAACCAGAACACACCCTGACAAACAATTAAAATCAAGGCTAAAACCCCACCCCTCAGTCCAGGCCTGCTTGCTCAAAGAGCCACGTCTTG
>JANHFR010002235.1:0-12122 GCA_032468015.1 Mimophis mahfalensis | reverse complement strand
TTAGAGTAAACTGAACTCTGCTGAAGATGTTACCTAGCCTGGTAATGAAACATTCAGAAACCAGCCCACAAGCTGAGAGAATGGACCTTTGCCCTTATTTATTTATTGAATTTGAATCATAACATCATTTAAAAAATCAAATTACATCACAATACTAAAAATACGTATAGCAGCTGAGAAAAAAACAGTTCATAAATGTTATCATAACTAGGCAATAAGGGTCTTTACACAACCTCTTCATGATCATAACTATCATTCTATGCCTATATAACATAGTTGGCCAAACTGGGTTATAAAGTCCACTGAAGCACAGAGCCACTGAATGTTGAACAAATCTCAGAAGTGACATCTAATTCCCATGCAAACTTCTGATTGAGCTGCAAGGTGATTTCTCTTTTCACACACCCCTTCAGGGTGGATTTTGGTGTTTTTTTTTAACAGCTGCTATCTGAAGAGCATCTAGAAATAGCAATGTAAGTGGTGTTCTGCATGCAGAATTGCTTCGCAGCCTACACCTTTGAAAATGCTAACCTCTGATTCCAGTAGCTGGCACTCCAAAGATGATGTCATCCTAGCTCAGATGGAGGGAGAGGAAATGACATTAACTATAGTAAATAAAATGATTTCAGTTTAAGTGCTGATGGTCTATTCTTCAGCAAGCCAGTTCCAAATGTCAAAGTACTGTGGGGAACATTAGACATGCATAAATCAACAGCAAACAACCTTTTCTTTGGCAAGAGTATAGCAGTTTGGCTCCAAATGGTGCAGCATGCCTCACAATTGTGAGGTAGTTGTCAGGGCAGAGGAATGCTAGAAATGTTTTGAAAACTTCTAGCTTCTTTATGATAAGGCCAGACTGAGAAGAAGAACTCCTTTCTGTTCCTTGATTGTCCCCATTCCTTACCAAAGGGGAGACTTATTCTAAGTTCCAGAAATATACAGTTATAGACCCATGTTCCAAGTATCTGAATTAAATCTATCATATGTACATATTGGAAATATGCTAAGAAGGAATAGCAGCTTCCAGTGTGCTTTAGATTATATTGTGTACTCAGAGGAAAAATAGCTGGAAATAGTCTCCTCCTCCAGGTGTGTATACCAGTCTGGGTTTAATATAAAGTTGCACACTCGAAGGAAATGATTTAGAATGTGTTTGGATGAAATAGTTCATTCTTCGTCAAAACCCTAAAAGAATCTGCCATAAATGGTGGGAATGAATTTTAGACTTCTGTCTCTACTCTGTTTGCTTCAGAAGAAAGTAAGGTCCAATAGAAACATCTGTAGCAAGTTGGGGACAGAGAGACAGATAGATTGCATTTATCTTGTGGCATTTAGAAGGTTAATGTATAAAAACTTATCAAGTATGTCCACATGAGGTGCAGATCTTATGGACATTTGAGAAAAAGCTGAAGAAGAAACAAGGAGAGTTGCTTCTGCCAACAAATGTGGGGCCTCATCCATCTTGACATTGTCATAAAATAAGGGCCACCATGTAAATAGGCTTGGCAGCTGATCTTTTAATTTCTTTTTTACAGATTTTGTAAAAAGAAAAAAAAGAGGTTTCAAAAAAGACAGAATAACGCTGCCCAGTTAAAGCAAAAGCAAATGCTAACATGTAACTTACTTGTACAGATCTTTGTATCTTTACAGTACCAAGATCTCATACACAATTTCTTTGTTTGACCTACTCCATCTGTGAATTTTCCATCTGGTAACAGGTTTTAGCACATCTCTTGTAATGAAATTGCGCTAGCAGAAAAACTCCATTTCCTATTTCATGGCTGGCATAGCTGAAGAAGGAGAAGATCATTTGATGTTAAAATTAGTTTGGTTTTCAGGATCATTTTGTCTTTCAATTTTTCCCTTATAACAACAATATCTATTGTCGTTGGTGAAAGTAATCTAACAAGCAGATACTGCATCTCCACCCTGAAACTTTTCTTTCATCTCCAAATCCTGAATATTACCTGTGTTGAATGTGATAGAATATTTTTTTGAGTGAAACCCTCAATTAGTTGTACACAGATAAACGGCTCATTTTATTTGTTTGTTTGTTTCAGTAATACCACAGAAACTCAAGGTTCTGGCTGGAACTGAATACCAAAATCAATGTAAAGGAGGCATGCCAACCAGCTTACTATATAACAATAAAATGCACAATAGTCTCCAAAAGAGCTTAAGCCTATCTTCTGGGCAAACTCAGATTGGATCAGTGGGTTCCTATTCCAGCACTGCCATCCTTTAGTGTAATAGCTAGCACTTTGAATTGGGCCCAGTAGTTTCTTTCTTGTTTGAAAACTGGCAGACACATTCTGTACCAGTCATAGCTCAATGTTGTATTCAAAGACATCCCCATACGGTGTACAATGAAGTTACCCAACTGCGTGGTGATAAGAGCACCATCTATTGTTATCATGGAAGGAAAGAGAAAAAGATGAACAGCACAATGAATAGATTCAATTACAGCAGTTTAGGTGCACCTTAGCAAGACGCAAAGGATCAATGTGGGCACAAATCATCCTGGAGAACTTGATAGCAGATAATCAATCAGTCATTGCTACCAAGACCTTCCAGTCCAGGTAGGAGCACAATTGACTTACTAGTTAAAGCATAGCCATGCTTGTTGGAAGATCCAAGACCCAAAGTCATAGATCAGCACCTTCTGAGGTACAGTGCTTCAGTGACTGACATTTATTTGTGTTTATGTGAGGTGTTTATTGATAACCAGCAACTCCGCTTTGCTGATTTAATCAGAGCTTGTTCTTCCCCATTCAGACGGCCTCCTGGCAAATTCAAGACTTCCACTGTATCCCCAGCTGAACCTTGGATAATTATGCATAATTCAGTGTCCCAATTATTCTGATGATATCTCCAAATTGATGGGTGTTCTCTCACAGCAATTTCACACAGGCACTAAGTAATATGTGGGAAGAGACATTAAAGTAGGCCTGGGCTGTTCCTTTTCTCTTATATTAACACCAACTGGAGCAGTTCTCTCAGATAGGAGCAAACCACCAAAGAATGGTACCCTTAACCCTTTCAAGTGGTGTAGAACAGCTGTCTCCAACCTTTTGGATATGAAGCAAGTGTCTGTGGCTTCACATGCAACTGTGGCATGCTCAGTTGAAGCTTCACTTAGTTGGTAGTAGTCTGCGGCCTGGGGCTTGGGGACCTAGGTAATACCACCTCTGATTGGCCAACACCAGCAAATAACACCTCTGATTGGCCGACAGCATAGCCATGCCCACTAAGCCACGCCCACAGAACCAGTAGTAAAAAGAATTGAATCCCATCACTGTATGAGACCATCATGTTTGATAAACACTTCCAAAAATGGGGTGGGTGCACTCTCCTCATCCAAGTTCCAATGAAAGTCTCCATTCAAATGACAAATGTTATTTCCATTGTATGCCTGGGTTTGAAACACAACTCACAGAAACTAGACAATCTACTTTTTCTACGAACCCCAGTAGCAGATTTATTCCCATCCTTCTCAAGCTATGGCTAAGCAGGGCGCTGTGCATTCAGAAGCAAGATGGGATAAGCTTTATACACTGAATGAAGTTATCTTTATTTTCAGTTCTGTTGGTGCAGGACTAAAGTCTACAAGCATTTGCCTTTGATTTTTGTAACTATGAGAATTATGCTGACACTGTTTAAGTAAAAGAGGTCTGCTTTATATTCTGGCTTCTTTGGGTTCAAGATTTGCCATACTTGTTTTAACAGATAAGTAATAAATTTTCATACCAACAAAGGTCACAGGCATGCTGTATAAACACCAGTTAATTAAATTTCATCAAACACTTGTGCATTAGAGAGATGAAACAATTAACCAGTATTATGTAGGGATAGACAGAAGCAGAGAAAATGAATGGATTAAGTGTATCACCAAAGAGGCTTGAAAAGTCTGGAACACTGACTATCATCTCTTTGATTTACATGCTGCGTGCAGGATGTATTCCAGATCTCAGAAACCTGCAGAATATCTTTGACATAGGAATTCAGGCGAGTGTCTTTTAGTTTGACAAAAATTTAGGACCTCAAATTATAATGTATTGGCTAGATATAAATTCTTTAAAATAAATACTGAATACAATAGAGAGTTTGGAACCAGGATACAGATTTTGAAACGTTCTGTTGTTGTTCTATTTTAAATAAATCTGGACCTTGGGAAAGTGTTACTCTTTGGATTATTATTTTTAATTCCTAGTTCATTTAATTAATTACAGCCTTGCATGTGGGAATTCTGATGTGTTGATAGCAGCTCCTGTCCAAATACTTTCTCATTCACAGTCAATGACAGAACTTCTCCAGACACTGGAAAATGCAGAGCTCTATACTTAAATGTATAAGAGGTTTATTCATTTGTGTGGCCAAGCCATGTGCAGAGCTCTCAACTGGAGCAACTGAATTAGTGGGCATTTTTTTCTTGTGAGAATTTCATTTAGGAATGGCATTGCCCCCAGTGCCCTTTCTGCTGCCATTGCTGAAAATTGGTGACACCTTTCCCCTCTGCTAAGATGGATGTGGGAAACACACGAAAGCTGTATTACAAGTCCTAAAACAGGCTTGACATTGGTTAAAGGAAAAAACAATAAAAGCCACACAAATACCTCCCAAAATAAAAGAGAGAAATACAAAACATTTTATCCCATCCTGTCCATACGCCAGAAAAGCTCCACTGTCAGATCCATAAGATCCATAACATCTTCACACCTGTGGATTGGCCAATGCACATCTGACCAGAGGGAGGGGTGTCTACTGCCTTAACTCTAGTTGTATTGCCTAAGGGAATTCAGAATCTGCTTTGATTGTTCTGCTTTCACTTCTGCTCAATAAAAGGTTCCTTTTGAAATACCCAATTTCAAGAGTTTTTTTAATTTTCTTGAGTGGAAGGAGAGGCAGGTCCTTACATCCACCTTTTTTTGGGTGACCCTTGTCCCTACCACTAATCACTATATTAAGTGCAGCCCCTGGCCAACAGATGTCAACATATTTAATATGATGTATGTTTGAAGCAGGAATGACGTGTGTTTCATCTGTGCTATATCAGGCAAGGTTTTCACAATACACTTAGTTATGGAATTAACCCATTTTCTACATTTGCACAGTACATTGAATTATAAATTAACCAGTTTAACTTCGTTTAGCATGTTCTGCAAAAGTAGTGTTAAATCATTCATCATCTAGATCAGTGAATTCTATGAACCCAGGCCCTGAATTAAAAAACCAACCATGTACACATACATGCTTTCATGATAATTTTTTACCAACTGAGATTTTCTTTCTCTCTTTATATCTATATATAGATCACATGAAATCTGTCAGAATTTATCACGTATGATAGGAACTGAATATTTCTAGTAAGGAATTTACATGTCAACAGCAGTGGTGGGATTCAAATTTTTACTACCAGTTCTGTGGGCGTGGCTTAGTGTGTGTGGCTATGCTTTTGGCCAATCAGAGGTGGTATTTGCCAGGGTTGACCAATCAGAGGTGGTATTTGCCGGTTCTCCGAACCAGTCATTATCGCTACCGGTTCTCTGCAACCTGTTGGAACTGGCTGAATACCACCTCTAGTCGGCAGGTATTTTTTCCTAATTCATCCAAACATGATTTGAAGCTTTTAACTTCAGGAATCAAGAAACTCTTTGATTTTGAGTGGCTATTCAGGAATCCCCAGTGGGCAAACTCAAAGTCATAACGTTTATTTCAGAGTATCTATGGAGATTCTCAGTCATCCAGGTCATGGTTGTCCCAAAGGTGCTTTTTCAAAAGACAGCTGGACTTTTTCCCCCCCTTGAGGGCATTTTGCTTCTCATCCAAGAAGCTTCCTCAGTTTTGACTTTCTGATTTCATTTCGGAGGCATATTAACAAGCTCAGAATGGCCAGGCGCCCTTCATAGCAGATCTAGTTAGACTACATAGCAGCAATTGCCACTGCTTTTCAAATAAAGCCAGAGAGTTAGAACCTGTCTTCACTCTGTTAAACTCTGAAATATTTGGGAGACGTGTGTCACAATGTCAGCATGCAAATTATTTAATTTGAATCTTTTGCACAATATGTCATGATGTGCATGTGTCACTGTGGCTTGTACAAGACAGCTATGTTTGAAAGGCAGGCCTGGCTCCAGATCCTGTAGAACTTCTGGCAAATTGCCCTGAATGAATGCTGGGTGTCATTGAGATCTAGCAGCAGAACTGTTCCTATTTGAAAGCCACTTACAGGTAGTCTTCAATTTATCACCGGTTGCTTAGCAACCATTTGAAGTTACAATGAACTCCTATAAAGCGAGTAACAGCCCAGTTTTAAAGTTGCAAAGTCCACCCAACTATGGCCATATGACCATTTGTAGTGTCCCATGGGCATACGATTGCAGTTTATGACATTTTTCCTGGAAACCAACATTTACTTCTGGTTCCCCACCCCCAAAAAAGCCCCATAGCGCACAATCGGTTTGCTTAATGACTGTGAAACTTGCTGAATAACCACCACAAAAAAAGTCATAAAATTGGGCATGGTCACATGATGATCCACTGTGATGATGAGTCACAACTTACGACTGAAACTGCAGATTTCAATTATGGCTGTAAATTGAGGATTATCTGTATTCCTTCTTCGATTAGTGGCAATAATGAAACGTAGTCATTTTTCATTTATTCCCCCTTCACTTTCATTTCTTCTTTTAAATTCATATTAGCTTTGATCAGCTTTTTGCTGATGTTTGGGCGACCATTTGGAGAGCAATTGGTTGGGGAAATCTGCATTTGAACAAGCCAGATTCAGATGTCCGCCATACACTTTGTCCTGCAAGCACACTAAGTAGTAGAAGTTGTGAGGCTTCAGGGGGCACAGCCCTGAAGACAAAAAAAGACTGGCAAAATAAAAACAATAAATACATAAATTAAAAGGAAAACAAAACCCCCCAAAGGGCAGAGTTGAACACTGCTGGGTCTTCTTCTGCAGTCAATTTCCCCTGCATCTATTGAGCAACTCTCTTTTAAAGCGTGGATGATTACAGATTAACAAAGTTGGAAGGGACCTTGTAGGTCATCTAGTCCAACCTTCCACTCAAGTAGGAGACCCTATACCATTTCTGACAAATGAAAGTCCAATCTCTTCTTGAAAGCTTCCGGTGATGAGGCTCCCACAACTTCTGAAGGCAACTTCTGTTCCATTGGTTGATTGTTCTCAATGTCAGAAAATTTCTCTTTATTTCCAGGTTGAACCTCTCCTTGTTCAGGATGAGGTCTGAATATGTATACAGACTCTGCATGTAACTCACATTATTATATTACATCATAACCACATGCTCAGAAAGATGATACTTTCAAACCAAGGCTACCCATCTTTCTGTCAGAGATGACTATCTGGTGCTTGGATTCCTTCAGTAGCTTTAAGGGTCAAAATTGGCCCTTCCAGAACTGAGATTTGTACTGTGATCTACAGTACAGATAGTCCCTGACTTACGACCACAACTGAACCCAAAATTTATGACGCTAAGTGAAAAATATCACTGCAGTTGTTAAATTAGTCGCACGGTTGTTAAGTGAATCTGATTTCCACACTGACTTTGCTTTTCAGAAGGTCAGAAAAGGGGATTACATGACTCTTGGACATTACAACTGTCATAATATGAAGCATTTGTGAATTATTTGAATGTAAATCACATGACCACAGGGAAGCTGCAATGGTCATACGTGTGAAAAATGGTCAGAATTCACTTTTTTCAGTGCTGACGTAACTCTGAACAGTCACTAAATGAACTGTTGTAAGTCGAGGGCTACCTGTATTTCTTCTAGTAGTATAAAATTAATCGATGTAATTCAGAATACACAGCAGCTCAGTTGTTATGCACAGACATGTACAGATACTCCTTGACTTACAATAGTTCATTTAGGGACCATTCAAATTAACAATATCACTGAAAAAAGTGACTCATGACCATTTTTCACACTTATGACTATTGCAGCATCCCCATGGTCACATGATGAAAATTTGGATGCTTGCCAACTGACTTATATTTATGAAGGTTGCAGGGTCCAGAGCTCATGTGACCCCTTTTTGCGACCTTCTGCCAAGCAGAACCACTGTGGAAACCAGTTTCACTTAACAACTGTGTTACTAATTTACCAACTGCAGTGATTCACTTAACAACTGTGGCAAAAAAAGTCTTAAAATGGGGCAAACTCACCTAACAAATGTTTCACATAGCAACAGAAATTTGGTCTCAATTGTGGTCATATGTTGAGGACTACCTGTATAAATCAGTTGAGGGATGTGCTGTAACTAAACTGAGAGTTGTGTATTGTATGATAACTATATAATAAGGCAGCTTAGAATCAGAGTTTCACTGGGTGTGTAAGGCTTCTCAAATGTCCTTGTTTAGGGGCACACAATGCCTCTTAAAACATTACTAGTTCTGCCTCTTGGTTGTAACTCCAGAAGAAGGAAAAACAAACAGAAAGTATAATAAAGAATTGTTATTCTGCATGTGACTGTAGAAAGTTGGCAAGTGTGTTGTACCTAGCTATTAGCTTGAAACTAAATCAAATAATGGTTTAATTTCTGGACAATATCCAAATGACAAATGACCTTGTGTCAAACTGTAACACAAACTATAATAATGGAAATTTTATTTTTAAAGTGGCAAATAGTTTTCTCCAAAGTGCTCCTGCCCACCCCTAATATGAGGGAACAGCCAGCTTTTTAGATTGTCGGGCCTTAGAAAATACACAGTACACAATATGTTTTGCAATATCTAAAAGTCTCTTCATGCTTTCCCAGAAGGAAAAATCAAATCATACCTACATTGTGATTATGATTTGCAACATGCAAAGGCATTTTTAAAAATCTAATTATAGTTAGTGGTTCTAAATGAGGGCTAAATGAGGATCTAAATGAGAAAGTAAAGGACTGAGGTGAAAGACCGAACATCATTCCTCACACTGTTTGTACCCTGATTAAAAAACAAGGAGGTTGAACATTGAATTAGAATGTTCCAAACTCATACTTCTTTGTTGTAATCGTGTAACATAGGGGTGTCAAACTCAATTTCATTCAGGGCCGTATCAGGGTTGTGTTTGACCTCAGGCGCCGGGTGGGTGTGGCCAGGGTGAGCATGGCCAACTGAATGTCACGTGTGTCGAGATGGCCTCTTACAGCTCTCTGCCAGTGAAAAAGGAGCTTGGGAGCTCCATTTTTGCTGACAGAAGGCCGCAGGAGGTCATTGCGGCCAAAAAAGGAGGTCGGGAGGGCCACGTGCAGCCCACCCAAGCTCTATTTTTGCTGGCAGATGCACTACAAGCCTGCCCTTCACTGTTTCCAGGGTGGCCCTTTGAGTTTGACAACCTGGATGTAAGATGTAACAGATTAAGAGTTGCTCTATGAATAATCTCCAATTCCAAACATAAGCATTTCATATAAGTGGTAGGAGCTTTGCTCTCAGATTTGTTTCCCCATACAAATTGTGACCTTCTGTGCAAAAGCTATCCATCCATTTAAACTCAGCTCCATTAAATGTGTTATTCTTCACTACTTCCATTCGGTTGAAAGCCTTGGGTGGTATTACGCTTGAATGATTCACTCACAGTTGCAGTGCATCATAGCTGTTGTGGTCTTAAGGCTTCTTAAACACTGACTGTTGGTGATTCAGATAAAGATCCTGGATGCTTTCAGGCAGATACATTTTTTTTTCCTCCCAGTTCTAAGAAACACGTCATAGTTTGTGGAATCTTCCAGTTGCATAAGCAAGTTAGTTGTTGCTCGCTTCAAGAAAACACCCTAAATGACTTCATGTCAGTGTGATTTATTCATAGTCACACCACATCATTACTTTTGAAGACCTATCGGTGCAAAAGAAACTACTTCATGCTTTGGGGTTAAAATCTTGCAAGATAAATATTAGGTTAGAGGACAGAATAACCTATTACCACGGTATGTGCAAAAAACCCTTTGAAGCGCAGGGTGCAATCCTGTAAGTAAATATAAAGTATCATTGAGTTCAGTAAGACTTGTTCCTAGGCCAACAGGTTATAGTATTGCAACCTCCTAAATATAAAGAAGTTTCTATTTTTTAAAAATCACACTTCGATATATTTATTATTTGTTTCTGAACATGGAATACCATTTTTATTTAGAAACATAGGAACTGAACCGACTCAGTTGACAGCTAATTCATTCAATTCAGCATTTCCCCAAATGCTTTGCTCCTATCATATGGAAATAATAGGAATGGAAGTTTAAGACATTTAGAAGCTCCAGGTTATGGAAGGATATTTCTTAGTAGAGACTGTCAGTCTCATGTGGAGGTGGTGAGAGTGATGAACCACTGAGTAAAGCACATTTCATTTTGGCATAAGATTGTTTCTCCCCGTGGCAAATCAGGGGCAGGAGAAAACATTCACAGAGTTGGAAATCCTACACACAAAAGCTTGCTGATGTGTGGTCTGCATTAACTATCATCATCTCTCCATGCTTTCAAAAAGGGCTTCCCCCCGCCCCCCAACCAGCCCTGATGGGAGATTCTGGTTTTAATCCTGAGAACTTCGAAATGCCAAACACATTCTCTAACCCAGTCTTGTTATGGCATTGAGTAAGAATCATACTGCACCGGATTTTGCCTTTGTTACATCTTTCTTGATTGTTTAAAAAAAAAAACAACACTGTAAAAATGTAGAGCACATTGAAGTGAAACTCCAACCCCGAATGGATTTTAATGGGCATTCACTAGGTTAGTCATAGAACAGAAATGACCTAATTTGAGGAACATTAATACTTCTGACCTAACTCTTTTCATTGTTGCAAAACAATTGAGCTATTTTGAAATAATTCCTGTACTATTTACAAAATCAGTTGATACGTTTCTTTTTTCTTCCTGCTTTCCTCCTGGCCACCCTTATTTCTGATTCTCCCCAATATCCAATTTAGGAAGGAACTACACTCATGCGTAATAATAATAATTAATGTATAACAATAGGACTTCACTATCATCTTTTATACGTGCTTGAACATGACTTGATAAGTCACACTGGGAAGTCCAGGAACTGACCTCTTTTCTTCATGAACAGTTTTGACAAGAAATGTAAATGCAGTGAAAATCTAAAATCCAAAAGGAGAAAGGTCATTCTGTAATTGATGAATGGATTGAATTTAGCTATTAATTTCATACAAATAATCTAAGAAGTCTTGTTTTTATGTATTTAAATCTAGTACTGCAGGTTACCATCACTTTTGCTTGCCTTTGACTCCACCGTAACAACCACAGAGAATTAAAATATGCATAACAAGACTTTGACAATCTTATGCAAGAAATAAAATATAGATGCACATAAAATCCCTTTAAAATCCTCTTCCAAACAGGACTATGTGCCAAAATCACAGATATATGAAATTCTTTGTTGTGGATAATGATATCTGCTCTGTATTTACTAACTATACATATGCAAGAGTGTGAGAACGGGAATGGCAAATGATGACTGTCACCTGTATTATTATTTTTAAATATCACCAAAAAAAAATATATTGGTTTGAGTTTAGATTGAGAGTACTTATATATGGTCCATTGAAATATATGAAAAATATGGTTTCAATATTCCACTGAGTGCATCTGGATTCAGTCCACTGGAAAAAATTATAATTTTATAACTATTTTTCTTTCTTTCTATTTTTCTTAAACTTTTTTCTTTTCTGTCACTTTTTTCTTTTTTCATTGATTTCTTTTTCTTTTTCCCCCTTAATTTCAACTAGTTTGTGTTATCTTCTTTCTAAAATTTAATATTACATATAATAACACACACACACACATATATACATATAGAGTGGAACCTCGGTTTGCGACCGCCTCAGTTCACAAACAATTCAGGTTCCAACCTGAAAATCAAACTGAGTTTTGGATCAGTTTCTGATGCAAAACTCAGTTTATGAATGAAAAATGGCGGAGAAAGCTTGTTTTCCATGCTGTTTTGGCTTCTGTGCATGCGCAGAAGTGTTGCTTCAGCCTGCAAACACTTTGGCTCGTGACCACAATATACATACATACATGTTGCACTTGTTCTCCTGTTGGTCTGTCCAATGTATGTGGCTGGACAGGTTTTGCATGGTATTTCATAGACTCCTTGGT
>JANHFR010002234.1:40796-59650 GCA_032468015.1 Mimophis mahfalensis | reverse complement strand
CCCCTCCCCTTCCTTACGGAGCTTGGGGGGCCCCCCGCCCCCAAGTGTGTCTGCTCTGCTCGCTGAAGGGCTTGAATCAATTTGGGCGCCCCGGCCAAGGTCCGGCGGGGGGCGGGGGTTGTGCGCGTTAGAGGTGCAGAGATCTGCTTTTCAAGCGGAGCTTGCAGCAGTATGTGTGACGTGTGAACCAAGGGGCGGGCTTCTGGCAAGCAGCTTTTTTACGAGTATTTACTACAAGAAGGTCTACTCCAGAAGATTAACATCCCCGCTCCTGTCAGTTTCCGATGGCCATGCCCGGCTAAAAACAACCCTTAAGATAATCAAATACAAGCCCAGGTTTTCTGCTCGTTGGCGATCGTCATTCCCCCTAAGGAATGGCCGAACCTTTGGCGAATGAGTTGGCGTCCGCAGCTGCCAGAGGGGACCTAGCGCAAGTTACTAATTTGTTGGAAAATAATATAAACGTCAATGCACAAAATGGATTTGGGAGGACTGCGCTGCAGGTTGGTATCTGGGCGGACAGAGGCGACCGTTCGCCACTAGGTGAACTGGTTTGACGGGGAGAAAGGACCGTTTTAAAAAGGGGAGGAAAAAAAATCAGCATTTTTTAAAAAGCGAGTTGGTTGCCATATTTTATAAGTTTCACAGCTCCAACTCCTTAAAGTGACGTATTTTAAGTAAAACCTGGTTTTAATGTTTCTCTAATCTCGGGATAAACCTTGTCTGCAAGACACCTCGTCTTTTTTTTTTTTATAAAAAAAATCGGAGACAGGGAAGCAAGTGGCGGAGGCAGAGGGGGAGGGAAAGGAACAATCCGGGCTCGGTCGTGTTTCCGAGCAGGTCAGTAAACACCTCATTTTTGAAACCCGGATTATATCTGATTCGATATCTAAACGGGGGTGTTGTCTGGCTACTAAAAGGTGGCGGCTGGGACTTATTTTTTCTCACAGTCTGCCGAGTATGTCCCCCGCCCCCAAAAAAACCCTATCGCCCCTCAATAACTGCGATGTACGGTGAAGCAATGTGGCGATCTGGATCACGAAAATCCAATGCTTTGTTATTCACCATCCTTCGGGTGCTTTTTCATGTATCGGTGAATCGCTTCACTGCGAGAATTTCCTTTTCGTAGGTATATAACGCCGTCTACACCCATTTCCAGTGTTTAGATTTACAGGCGGCTGCTGGAGCCCTTCCAGCTCCTAAAACCCTGCACCCGCTGAAAGATGTTTTCCTTTGAGAACATTGGATAACGGTGCTGAAAGTGTTACGTGGGAAGGGGGGAGAGGTAAGGGTGCCCAACCAGACAGAGAAAAAAAAAGGTAGGTTAAAATCTGGGAAGATTTTCCGATGCAAGACGGTGGGTCTGGTCCGAAGTAGTGCGGAATGTTCAGCAGGCTCCTTAAAGGAAAGCAAACTACAGACAGGATCCACTTTCTGAAATATTGGAAGAGGGTTCCCTGCGGGTGAGGGCTGAAAACTCCTGCAACACTATCTCCTCTTTAAAATGGAAAGAAACCCTCCTGTGACCTTTCTTGGTGTTCTTTTCCAATTCACCTCAGTAATCCTAAATTATTTTCCGATTTGCAAAGAGCAAAAATGCCTTGAACCCTTTTAGGCTTTTCTGCACCATAACAGGTGGGTCATATTTGGAACCAACCATTAGTGTGGTAAAAAAGGAAGTGCAACCTCCATTTCCATCTCCTTACTAAGTTGCCAATTCTTTTTCTTACTGTTTAATGAGAACCAATGATTCTGCCCCCACCTCCCCCCATTTCATAATTTACAGAGATACATCTTTGCTTACTCAGCCGGGGGCATGTCTTTTCCACCACCTACATTTCATTGCAGCTTCTCTAATCATAATTTGAGGCAAGCTACACACACAGAGAGAGAGAGACATGCATCTGAATAAAAGTAAACACAACAGAAGAAGCTGATTCTTGTTTTGAGTATGTGTAAACCAGAAAGATCTAGTGGGTGGATGGTAGAATTTAAGCTGATAGTCAATATTGCTTACTAAAGAAAGTGAAAATATGCACTGGCTTCTATAGTCTCATTTAAATTACTTCTTTCTCTTCTCTGAATGTTTTCTCTTTCTTTTTTCCCCCTTTCCCTTCTTTTTTCAAATCAGGTGTTTATCTGAAGGCCTCCTTTCTCAATCTGGCTAAGAACAGCTATGCTTAGGCCTTTGCATGCAATCTGTACCCTTCCCTTGTTAAAACAATTCCACACCAGAAAAAAAAAAACATTTTGAAACATCTAAATGTTTTTAAGACCAGACTTTTCTCGTAGTTTGTATACTATAGATCACTTTTATCTACCACAGATTTGGAACCTGATCCTGAGTTTTGTATTTTGTATTGAATTACGAATTTGATAGGAGATACATGGTGAAATCTTAAATGTTTAAGGAGTACATGTTCATTTTATCATAATGGCTGATACTAGTTTTCAAAAAGCTAACTGTACTCCTAGTATTTGCATTCCAAATTGGTAAACAAGGGGGCAGGTGATTGGATTACCAAGGAAGAGATTATTTCGTAGTATCATCTTTGTGGCTGCTGATCTACATTCTGAGTCTTATATGCTCTCTCACACAACTCCCTCTTGTTTTATGGATTTTCCAGTTTTGTTTACTGTAACTGCTTCCCTTTTCTATACTAAAACAGAAGAGAGAATTCCTAGCAAAAAAAATGTAAAAGGCACATGGCAATATTATTTTATAAATGGGTAGGTGAAACAGGACTGAAGACAAAAATACTGAAAGCAAAAGAACACATCATCTTCGAGAGCTAGCTGTTCCCTGTAACAAAGCTTGACCGAGGTGTAAACTTCAGTATGTGATATTTGGCTGTGACTTTTCAGACACAAGGATTAAAATATTTTAAAAGTTCAAGGGTCTCTGAGATGGGCAATCCTAATTATGAAAATATAAGAAAAAATATAGTTACTGTATCATTTTTTTTTCTTTCACCAGAAACTGTAGAGATTCTTAAGAAAATGTGCTTTTAGTGATAATATTGTATCAAAACATTCCCAGAAAGGAAATGTTTAGGGAAGGCTACAGCTTTTAAAAACTTTCTACTTAAACTGAACATAAGCAATAAACTTAGAAGTACTGATTTGCATTCATATATCAATCCCAAACGAAACTAAAACTGCAAATCTACATATACATTTCCTTGGAAGTTAAGACCCACTGAATTTACTAATACATTTTTAAAAATACATTAACCCATTTGATTGGTTACTCCACAGATAAGGGACACAGGAAATATATACTCTGTCTTATTGATTAAAATGTGTTCTCTACGTAATCTACAATTAATCTACAATGTGACCATAACAGGATTACATTTCAGTTCTTTGCAAGTGCAGAAGCAACACAGTTTTGTTTTTAATAGTGGCATTCTTCAACTTCCCCTTACTTCTTTCCTTTCACTACTGGTAGATTTCCATGTTTGCTTGCATTTCCTGCCCCAAGAATGATTTTAGATTCATCCAGGTTTGCAAAACACATTACCTATATATTCTAAATCCACTGTTTACCCTTTTGTTTAGGGTATTGTTTATATTGTTCTCAATTGCAACTAGAAAGACTTAAATAAGGGAAGAAATTGAGCTGTTTCTTACATATACAGTGTATTTGCTAATAAGGTACAACACAGACACTTTATTTTTTACACACCTTACAGGGACACATCTTTAATTAGAAATAATCAGGTAGGTGCTCTATTCTTGATACAGTTGGGAAATGGGACCTTTGGATTCTATCAAAGTAGGACAAGCCCATCAGTGACATTATATATCTATTACCTTAACCAAGAACCTCATCCTTTTACCCTGCCCCATAGTTTTCCCCCCTTCATTTCTATCATGGCACAACAGGAAATACAGTTTCCCATCATTCTGTTCGTTTATTTATTTTATTTATTTTGGCACTATTTGTTTCTGTGAGGCGTAAGGTGAGTTTTACAGCACTACCGTTTCAGCAATCATAGCTTCTCCACTGCAGTATCTCTCAGAAGAGATGTAAATTCGACTTTTAAAAGGAGTGGGAGAGGGGTCTCTTTGAAGTCACCGGGCCATTAACGTTGAGGACCAAACGTCACGGCCAGAAACGCCAAACAGAAGGCAACTGCTGGTGTTATCCCAAAATATCCCGGCTCAGAAAGCCTTCCAAGCAAATGTACCAGCATCTTGTACCAGTATCTTCTCTGCCCTGGGATGCCGAAGAGATTGACATCCCGTTTCCCTGGGGCTCTAGGCTCCCCGCGAACTTTCCCACGGGCTTTCCCAAAGACAAATCAAGCAAAGGCTTTGCAGGAAAGGCCCGACCAGTGCGTGAGGGGCGGGGGAGGGGGGGGAAATACACGTGTAACGTGTGTGAACCCAGCCCCTAGGGAGTGTGCACATTTGCCCACTGCCTCGCGTTCTCTCCCTCGTCCTCCTCTGCCTTCAGGTGGTGAAACTGGGGAACCCGGAGATCGCCAGGCAGTTGCTGCTGCGAGGTGCCGACCCGGATCTGAAAGACCGCACCGGCTTTGCTGTCCTGCACGACGCGGCCCGCGCCGGCTTCCTCGACACGCTGCAGACTTTGCTGGAGTTCCAAGCGGACGTGAACGTGGAGGACAACGAGGGCAACCTGCCGCTGCACTTGGCCGCCCAAGAGGGCCACCTGGCCGTGGTGGCCTTCCTTCTGGAGCGCACGGCCAGCCGGGTGGAGCATCGCAACAAGAAGGGAGCCACCGCCTACGACCTGGCGAAGCTTTACAAGAGGCAGGCCGTCGCCAAACTGCTGGAGAACAGCAGGCGGAGGGAGAGCGGCCTCAACGGGGACTGAAGCCCCCGCACTTGCCCCGGACTCCAAAGTGCCTGCTTGTACACCTGTCGCCGCTCCTTTCCTCTCTTTCTCTCTCTTCATCTTAATCAAAGTATACAAATAGGTGGGGCAATCTTTTTTTAATGCAGACATGGGGGTGGTATTTTTCCCTCTTGGGGGGAAAAAAATCATGCCAGTAGCAGCTTTTCACAGAAACTAGCGCGAAGCTGGGTGGGCTCCCGCCTTTCTTTTATGAATGCTCTTCCTTTTTTTAACTTGGTTTGCTTTTGCTGCTCACCCCACCCTCCATTTAAGGGGCGATGGAGGGAAAAGGTTGAAGATGTGTTTTTGTGTTGCGTGGTAACTTTCTTGTGAAAGATCTATCAAGGTTTACTGTGATTTCCCGTCCCTGAACATCATCTAGCCTAACAGAGGTTAACATAATATGAAACAGTGCAAGAAGGAGTGCATATGTGAAAGACCTTTTGTGCCAGAAGGGGAAGTGGGAGGAAAAGAGAGACTTTTGGACAATTGAATCACAAACGTTTGATGAGATGGATAAGCTAATAAAAGGTCTATGGAACATTCACTAAAAGTGCTTACATTGTTTTCTTCTATTTTTATTGTCATGCCTTATCTCCTAAGCATCTCTTTTTCTGAAGGAAGTTCTGCTGAAATTTAGCTTTCTTCTAGTTAAACATGTTTAGGACCAAAGGTTCAGTTGATTCACCACATATATCTGAGCAGAGAGGAAATCTCAATTTGGGGTAGTTTGAATAGTGAAGCTTCAATATAATGTGTAATAATAAAAAGAGTAAAAAGGAATTTATCAAGTCCAAAGTCACACAGTGTGGGAATATGATATCTTGGCTATTTGCACAAACACAAATTTAAGATTAAAAAGTAATTTATAAGATTAGATCACATTTAATGACTTGATCAGATTTTGGGAATGCTCTAGATGTTTCTCAGATTAAACTGCTAGAGTAGTACTATTTACTCACATTTGTTCCAGTAGAATAAATCCAGAATAAGCATTTATTTTTGTGGTTAAGACTTGGGGGTTTTGATCAAAGACTCTTTTACAGAATCATTTCTATATAACAGGGTAGTGTAGGCACTCAAGCAAAAATGTGAAGTTGGATTGATTTAGTTGCAATTTTCTATGTATCTATGTGGGATTGAACTGCACTGAACTCAGTGAATGGAGCTTATGAGCAGATGTGGCTAGGAATGCATCGTTACTTGGAGTTTTAGGATTGCTGAGTAGAAAAGCTGACTATTAAACATGTATTTTGCATGGGAATAAATTACAAAACCTATAATGTTTATCCATTATTTAGAATAGTCTCACTCTCATCCTGATCGTTTTCTGATTAAAAATTCCAGCTTGTTGCAGTGGAGAGAATTCATTGCTATTAACCTCCACAAAGAATTTTCTGTGTCATAAAATGGGGTGTATGTCCCAGTTCAACTTGCTATGAAGATAAAAAAACAACAACTGAGAAACTATGATATGAACCAGGTCTTAGATTGTTACTTTCAAGAGGGGTGACATCCAGCTATATTGGTCAATTTCAATTTGGCTTAGTTTTTTTTAAAAAAGGATTCATAAATTGTATCAGGCAACTTCATCCCCCTGCGTTTCTCCAGCATTGTAGAAACTTCCTTTCTTGAACAGAAATTTCAGAAGGGTCAGTTAAAAACTAAACCAATCATATCCCTTCCCAGACATTAAAAAGCAATCTGACATCTAAAGGAATTTGCTGTGTGTAAAACAAAACAAAACCTCACATTTTGTTACTGGTGAACCTACCCCTCCTACCCTTATGAGAGGTTTAATTAAAAAAGAAACACTTTAATATTTGAAAAGCTAGTCAATATATAGGCAAGTTTCTAGCAGATGATGAAGTGTCATAATGGGCTCAAAAAGTTAGTCAACACAAATGAAACTGTGGTTTCATTCAATGACTTGCATGGCATCCTCAGTGTCAGACCAAAAGAGGCAGGAATACCTTTCTCTTTTTCAAAAGCTTTTCATAATTAATGTGGTTAATATGAACTCTTAGTGTTGTCAGCCTAACAGCAAATAGCATTAATTCGATTTCTCTTAAATATAATGCAGAAAGTGGGAAACCAATCACACCAGATTTCCCACCACCACCAAAAAAAGCCATGTATTTACCCATCTTCTTTACCTATCTTTCATTTGGCACCAACATAGGTAAAGAGCAATATCGATCTTAGAGATGGACAGTTACACCATTATCTCACTCGGACTTGTTAATAGGTGAGAACGTTTGAGATTAGAGTCCAATCTGACACAGTCTGCTTCGTTAGAGCTTCCGCCCAGAGTCCAAACCAAAGAGTTATACTTTTTTTTTTTAATTTCAGAGCACTAATATTTGGATTTCCCACACCTAGTCCCACCTTTGATGCAGGTCAAGACTGAATAGGGGTGGAAATTCCAAAGCCTACAACGGCTGAAAAATTCGGGCTCAATAAACCGAGTCGCATTTGTAGTGAGACCTTCAGACAAATTGACTTCTGTGGAGCAGGTGAGCCGTACTAGACTCCGTTTATCAGAAGAAGGCTCCACTTCTGTCCCTGTGACTAGTGGCACTCTCTGCCCATGCTCAGGGAACACGAAAGGGGTCGGGGCTCAGTATAACCAGTTTCCCCCAAGCTCTGCTCTGCTATTTGCCAGTCCTGTGCTGTCTTGCTGTCCAGCACCAGGAACGGAGTGCCATTGACTTTCAGGGCGCTTTCTCTGACCACGGGAACCTGGCCTTGGAGACTTGGATCCTAGGGCCATCTCAGTGAGACTGCCGTTCCCAAATAAACATCGGGAGAGCTGAAGCAGTTTACTAGTCAGAAGCGAGTGCCACTGAAAATAACTCACGTGGAAGAAGGTAGATCGCAGATTAGAAGAAACTAACGGGAGGGGAGGTAGAGGAGTCCTCAGGTTCTAGATTTTTCATGCCCGTGTTCCGAATGGGTTTTACCAATGGTGCGCTCGGTGCTGAAGTACAAAGTTAGAGGGGAGATTTGAAGGCGACCCAGAGCACCTAACTCGTGTTTGTTAGATCCTGACCGTTCCCTCCGGGGAAGCTGGAACCGTAATTTGGCTGCCGCACCAAGCTCAGCCGGATGCCCTGCGCCGCAAGTAAGGTACCTGCGGGCACACCAGAACAAGTACAGCCACCCGTGGAGCCGAAACCTGTATTTGGCTTTCTGCCCTGGCAATCTCTGTGAATCCTGAGCCGCCTACCTCTTTATCTAGCCAGGCCCAGGCCAAAACGGGGGGCGAAGGAGTCCCCCCCCCCCCCCCACTTCATTTCTTCCAGGGACCGGGAGCAAGAAGCGTGGCCCAGATGCAGATGCGAGGTGCTCAAAATGTCGGAGCTGTTCCTGGCTTCCGCGCCGCGTCTTCTCCTTCGCGGCGCTTCGTGCCTCTCCTGCTGGGAATCGTCCGAGGTTCCAGTCCGCCCCGGTGCCCGAAGCCAAGGCTGGGGCCGTGCGGGGTCCGCGCCTAAGAGCCAAGCCGCGAGTGGGAGGGGAGAGGCAGCTTCAGAACCGTTACTTGGCCCCCCCCCACGCGTGCTTCCCTTCTCTCCCCAGCTGTGTCCCTCCCCCTTTACGGTTTCTTTTCCCTTTCTCTTCCTGTCCAAACATTTTTAAATTTCCGCGCCTTCCTAACAGTCTGATTGTACAGTATTGATCTGGCTTCTTCCTCCGCGGGCTTCGGCGCCCTTTGTTTTTGCCCTTCTGGTCAGCCGCGGATTGGCGCGAAGTTCCCTCTCAGCCCCTTCTCCGGAACAGGCAAGGCGAGGCAGGAACCCAGGAGCCAACTGGGATGCTCCCTGCATCGCCTCCTTGTGCCCTCGCCCACCCGCGCCTCGAGGAGGTCTCTCGGAGCCGGTGCAACCTGCCGCGCTGGATGGGCGAGCTCTGCGGGTTCTCTCCAACGCCGAAGTCCCAGCCCAAGCGGCCGGAAACGCCGAGGCAAAAACGCCGTCCCTCCGCAGTTTTCCTTCGGCGAGGAAGATGCCGGGGAGAGGGGGGGAGGCGGTGTGCGTTTGCGCGTGTCTGGGAAGCTGCTGCTGCTGCTGCTGAAAAGGCTCCTTTTCCTTCTAGAATCGCCAAAGGCAACTGTCCCGAGGCGGCCTTCGCCTAAGAGGTTTAGGCACGGAGGAAAAAGGCGAAGGGCAAGGAAGGTATTGGTACTTTACTTTACATACATTTTGTAATTAATTCTTAACTTACTTATCCTGTTGCCCTATCAAAGCCAGTGTTTTATGGGGAATTAACAAAGAAGAAAAGCGCATTTGTGAATCAAATTAACTAAAGCTCAAGTCAGATACTTTTCTCAGTATCTGTTCCCTGTGAATGATAGGAGGAAGAAATTTCTCCTGACCTGCTTTAGAGGAAACCCATAGCTGTTGTTTTTTACATTACTCTGTATCAGCCAAATGAGAAATCTCATTTTTACAAAGCACTTATCAAAGAGATGCCAGCAATTTGCAGCTTTTAAAATGACTTCTATGGAAAGAAACTTGTTTATCAAGTTGGATTGTTTAATGCTATCCTAAAATTCAATATCAGTATCAGCTAAATGCTGAAAGCATCACTTTATAGAAGAACTTTTTTCCCCCATTTTTCTATGCCCTTAAATTTGGGCCTATGACCATGTTTCCAAAGCTTATAAAAAATAATGTGCTTAGTAACACTTTGAAAAAGATAAGCCATTTTATCTTACTTAAATATTACTACTTCTTTTCAGGCAATAGTGTAATTATTGGAAATTCATTACCACTCAGCAAAATAATCACACCATGAAGTATATTAACTACAATTTTAAAAGAACAATGATATTTTTAAGCCAACCTTTGTTTCTTTCAATAAAGTATTTTGAAAAGGAAGTGAATCTGGAAGCTCCATTAGTTAATTTAATATTCTTGGTTACCTGTAAGATTTAAGCATCTAAATTGTAGCCAACATTTGGATTCATTTTTTTGCTACTATTAAAATACTAATTTTAATAATCAGAGTTGGCCCTTTCTAGTATCAGAAAATGCTTTTCATACATTAATACAATATTAATAAAACAAGCATGATTTGTGTGGCAGATGTTAAGATGTAATCTAACTTACAATTTCAAATGTTATTCTTCATGAACATAAAGATTCCTAATTGATTTGTGCTTGAGAATAGAGTCAATATTTTAAGAATTGGGTTATTTGACTGATACAGAATGTGAATGGAGAAATATGGTATTTTTAAGACAGTAAACTTTGTATCCCTGTTTAGAAGTTTTCTACAATCATACAATATATGATCTCTGCTGTTTTATCCCCATTACGTCAAACCAGAACAAAATAGCTATCAACATGTACAAGCAACAGCCATTTTACTGAAGGCTTGAATGGGAGCTCCATTTCAGGCCTTTTCTCTTTCTCAGTCTAAATGACATTTAGGTTCAGATTGCCTTTGCCAAGGATTTACCTTCAGCATATGCTAATATAAACTGATGCATACATTTGCTTAACTTTACCCATATTATAATGGTATATTATATTGCAGTATATATATTACATTATTTCTATTTTGGGATGCTGCTAAACAAGGAATACAAGACGTTTTTAAAAGTTAAAAAGTTAAAAAGAAACAAAACTCTTGTGCTGTTAATTAAACTCTGCAGTATTTCCTACATTCCAAAAGTAGGAAAAATAACATTGGTAGGAAAAGTCTACTTTAACCTAGAACAATTTAATAGAATTTACATCTGATGAATTCTGGCTTCTGTTTAGTCAATATCCTGCTCCTAGATAATAAATGAAATAGGGATACAATGCATATTGAATATTGGATTTTCTATCAACCTTAAATAGAGTGCACAACATTTCGAATCCTGCCTGGATAGATTTAAACCCGGATTAAGCTAAATAATATTTAAGGATGAGATTTTTATTTATTTTCGGATTCAGGATTCTATGTTAAGAATTACAAAATGGGTGGGGTCCATTAGGAGCATCAATCTGAATCTAGAACTTCATCAGGATTCTAAATGAAAGCATCATTGGAAGATGGATGTCCAACTTCTGGTTGAATACATCTAGGAAACACAAGCTACCCTCAACCTCTACCCAGATAATGGTTTCCAATATCAAATCCCCTCATTATTAGGAACTTTCGGATCTAGCATTCATTTAAATCCATTCTTCATATCTTTGTGCCCTAGGATACAGAGCTTTTCTCACTGTGACATCCTTCATAATTTGAAGGATATTATCATACTTTCCCCACCCCCCTCCTTTTCAAGGCTAAACATTTCCAGTTTCTTCAAACCGTCTTCATAGGACTTAATTTTCAATCCCTTGACCTTCTCTGAACTTTTTGCAGTGTGTCTAAATTTTAAGTGTGGTGCCCAGAATTGTACACAAATAATTTAGGTGAGGTCTGAGCAATGCTGCATAAAAATATAGGATTTGGAAACCTTTACTGATATAATATCATACTGTGTTTACTTTTAAAATAAATTATTTTTCATCAGTGCCCAGATCAGCATTTTTGCAGCCACACCACATTGCTGACTCATGTTCAGTTTGTAATAATTGCTATTTTTGTTTGAAAGCAAAGTTTGTTTAGTTTTTAAAGCAATTTTCACTTAAAATAAGTGGGTGTAATTCTGCTACATGTGTAGAACCAAAGTCCTGGAAAACTAAGTCATTAAGAAAATAGACAGTAATCAGACAATTAGCTCTACTAGGTCTAATTTGTATTATCTAGAAGCAAAAAGTAACTTATTTTAAGTATAAAAAATTAATGGAAGTTTAGTATTTTTCCCCAATTTGAATAAACATTGATATAATCAATAAAATCAGTATGGTTGACAAAATCAGAATTTATTTAAGAATCAGTGAAATCAATATGATTCTGTGTTATTTTATTACACTACACTAAGAAAATCAAAATGTCTTTTCTATTTCTTAAAATAGAAATTTATAGCATTTTTTCTAAGCTAAAATCTACATGATTAGATGGATACATTTATACATACATACATATGTGCAAGTGTAATTACTATTATCCCATAAATGGGCATAGAGTGGTACTTTTTCCAATGTGTATTACCGGTATGTATTGTGCAGCCCAAGAAACACAGAGAAGTGGCAAATAAACTTGTCTTGAGGCATGGTATTCCAAAATTTTATTTCAAAAAGTATTTCCTACTTTAATAGTTAGTACTTCTGCCCATGCATGTTAATGTATCTAAAGACATGTAGACATTTTAATATAAAATCCACAGATTGCATTTTGGCATCCTTTGGAGCGAATTGTAGAATTGGTCATGCATGTCTATCTATTTCCTGCTATATATGTGCAATGTCACTGGGTGCCAATTTCACAAACATGCTAAAGCACACCATGCAAACATGCTAGAGTACATTGCAACTTATTTACCTGAGACTATACTTATGTAAAGGGATCCATTATGACTAAGCATTAATCACAATCCACTATGGCTTGTTTAATAAGTCATAATTTAATCCTTGTTGGTTAGCATTATGTAGCAACACAAGTATTTGCTCATTCTGCTGCATTTTCCTTTTTTTACAGAGAAATACATTCCCTTTTGTCATGTAGACACATTCATTGGTCTCATATAGCTTAGTAGTTTTCCTCATACTGTTTTGAAAGCTTCCCATAAAGTTGAAAACACATTGTTTCAGGAATAGATACCATTATATTACTTGAACAGAAAGACAAAAGTTTTAAATAAAACTGTTTTATTTTGCTATTTTTATTGATTTCATGAAAGTACTTAATAACATCATCTTGAATTTTTCAGCTGACGCTTCAGTATTCTGAAATGCAGTAAATGATAGGGAGAGGAAAATTATTTAATATTAGATAGATAGATATTGTTAGGCCCACATTGACCTTGCCCAGTTTGGTATCTTTAAAATATGTTGAAATTTTGATTTAAATGATATATTTCATGATCTCCATTTTAGGCCTTTATGAATAACTGCAATTACAGTACTATGTGGTTTCCTCTTTCTGGTGTTGTAGAATTTTTATTATTAGCATTCTTAGAAGAGTGATATGTTGAACTGACATAGGATACAATTAAATTTAAAAAGGAGAAAAAGATTTTTATAACTGAGATATCATTAATGATTAAATTAGGCCCAAACTAATTAATATTATATAAGAACCCATAAATCCATACATTCATTCTCTTTTCAATTACATGTTTTCAATCTAAAGAATATTTGTGCAGTATTCACATATCCAGTTTGATCTAGTGCTTAAGGCATCAGGTTAGAAATGAAGAGACTGTAAATTCTACCCCTGGCTTAGAAAAGAGAGCCAGCTGGATAACCTTGGGCCAGTGACTTTCTCTCAGCCCAACCCACCTCTTAGGACTATTGTTGTGGGGAAAACAGCATTAGAAAGATAAAGTTTGAGTTATTTAAAAAAGTAATAAAGGCAACTTATGAATAAAATGGTCAGTTGTTTTGAAGAATATTATACCTTCTTAAGGAAGGAACAGAAACTACATTAACTTAAATCCCCGATTTATATTTCATAGTAATAGAACTATTTTATTTGAGCTGCAAATATTCAGTTGAACAGTCTATGGGAGCAAAGACATAGAATTTTCTATATCTCTTTGCTGCCATCTATCAGTCATCCAGATTTATTTCACCCCAGATAGGGTGGCTGTTAGTAAAAAGCAGATTAAAAAAAAATATCTCCCTTCACCTATTACCACATTAAAGAAGACAGACAAATAGGTGAGGAGTAGGGAGAGAAAGAGATTTTCATAAAGAAATCAAAGAATCAGACTTTAGGCTTATATAGGTGGGCTCCTTGTCTCAGCAATATCAATGTTTGCTGTTTCATTTCTTTTTAAATCTGTAAAGAAAGCTAATTTTAAAGATGTAATAATGTGGTTGGTTTTTTTTTCCTGAAAGAAACTGACTCTAGCATAACTCAGTGAAAGAAAGTGATCAATGTTCCAAAAAGTGCAAGCTAAATTGTATCCATATATTTTAATAACAAGTCAATTTGTCTTACCCCTAATTTGCAATGTTCAATGCACTATTCAGTAAAACTTTAATCTTATGTTATCTTATCTGGATATAAGTTCTACTGAAGTTAATGGAATTTCCTTCTGAATAGAATTATATATTTGTCCTATAAGAGAATGATTACCACAGTAATATAAACATATATAAACTAAATATATCGAGTTGTTCTCAGACAATATAAACCACTTAAAGAATGAAAGTAGTTCATTATAAGTTCTTTACAGAAGCCTGTCTTCACTAGTTAAATGAACTGACTAAATATTGTTTCGCATTTTACAACAGTCTGAAATGATTTAATTGAACTGTAGATAAGATAACTTTGCCACAGCTTATTTGAAAAAGAAAAGAAAAAAACACATAACCCTGCAGAATGCTTTTGGAAGATTTTTTCTTTTAAAACAAAGAAAAAAAAAGTAATGGAATTCTATCTGGTATTAAAGACGTTGAAAAGCTATCTGTTTTATTTCTACCTCAGCATCTAACTAATCTATTTTTTAAAGCAGGGTGCTTTGCTCATGAGACTGAAGCCTCCTTCAAAATGCACAGATTAAGGCTGTACCAGTAAAAAAAATGGCAGCACAATCTTATGCTTGCCTATTCAGACATAATCTGTATTTCAGTTCAGTCTGGCTGATTTTTTACTAGGTAAGTGTCTATAGGATTATACTTTAAGGCTTTATGAATAATCACAGAACCAGTATTTCCTATTTTGGTATTTGTTTTTTTTTTTAAGTCTGAAATGATATTTTTAACATAATGTTTGCATGAAATACAAATAAATCTTGGTACTAACCATTTATGTATGTTGGAATTACCAAGCCTTCTTTAAAAATACTGATCTTATAAAGTGGAATTGTTTTCCCCCTGCTTCCAAACTTTTGTATGCCATATTTATGCATTCTTTGAGGAACTTTCATACTCTGAGGATTAGATCTTGCCTCCACTTAACTGCAGAGTTCTCCCTATACAGCAAGAGATTTGAAAAGACTTGTGCTTCTAACAGTTTTAGGGAGAGGTTTAGGGTGTGCTATTGCTCAGCCATGAAGAGGCTAAAGATCTAGTCCCCTCTGCTCCAGATTCTACCCTCCCCATTCAAATCCCACCTTCTGAAGGCAAGTGCTGACAATGGCACTCATCCTCCAGTCTTTGCCCTCTCTGGCAACATGCCTAGAAGTCTTTGCAATAGACTGCACATAGGCAGAGGGTAAAGGCTCCCAGCAACTCCTATTCTGATTACCAATTTTTCCCTATATGTGAATAGCAATAAATAACAGCTTAAAGTGGAACTCTAGCAATATCCTGATAATATTAAAAATATAGTGTTTAACTAATCTCTAATAAAAAAGTTCTTAATTCATACAGTAATAGCAGTGACGATGACCATTCTTAGAATGTGACAAAGGGCTAATAGTATATGCAGTATGCTGTCAAAACAATGAGTCAACAGTTTCTTGCCCCCGAGGTCAAGCTTTCTACAGACTGAAAATAGTCTATTCTTTTAACTCCCAGGATTTGCAGTTATTAGCTACTGCATTATGTAAAAATGTACAATGTTAAGATAACAGAGTAACACAACTTTTTTGTTCAGAGTATAACTTCTTAAAATGTTTATTGACACCCAAAAAAGACAGACTCTTGTTGAAGTTTTAGAAAACAAATTCTTGTGGTCCAAATTCAGTTGTGTAAAATTGTCCTTCCAAAAGAAACCAAGCAGCATTGCAAAATGAAGCCTTACTTAAACCAAGCATCCAATTTTCTTTATACTTAAGACAAGTCTTGCTTATTTTCAGGCTTCAGGGCTCTGTATAGGTATCAACAACAGCCAATAGTTTTCTAATGCTTTGAAGCAAGAATCTCTTTACTTTTCAAATTATGAAAGTATACACATAAAAACTTAAACAGAAAGCTCTTGCTACTTTAAATTACATTTCAAATGTAGAGTTTTTAATTTCCAAAACATATTTTTGGATATACAATCTATCGTTCAAATGTTGACTACCTTTACACAAGTTTAAAGACTGCAGACATCTTTCAAGGCCAATAGCGCTCTATTTTTTTTACGATTCTAGCAGGAAAAATAATAAAATACTGACTGACCTCTATCAGAAAAAGAAAGGGGTGCTAAGTCAAGTCTGGATTGCTGATATCTGTGGTGTTCATTAAGGAGATGTATATATGTAAACCATATTTGCCATCTTTCTGGTTCCTCTGCTTCATTCACCTGGAAGTTTAGTTCAGGGTTTAGGGTTTTTTTTTAAATTGTTTATAAAGGTAGTTCCACTTTGTAGTAATACATAATTTATTTTGTTTATAATTGCTCGGAGCTTTTTTAATATGAAATATTAAATAAATTAATATGCCAAGGTAGCTAACTCTATTAAAACTAACTCCATAGATTAGAAATAAATAATGACAATTTCATGTCAATTATTTTATGAACATTTAAATATTTGAATTTCTGAATTTGCTTTATTATGCAATTAGATAAGGAATTTAAAAAAGCACTCTGGTTTAATTACAGCAGTGAAAACGTTTCCAGTTTAAATTCAAGACAAGCAGAGCACTAACAGTTCCTGCTCTATTGGTCAGGTAAGCAAACTTCCCAGCTGAGTCTAAGATTTTTTCCCCTGGCTCAGGTAGACCAGACTACCTGCTTCATTGTGTGTACAAGAGAATGCATAGCAATTTCATCTCAGTGAAAGTTATTAAATTATCAGTTGTGCCTTAGCCTCCTAATAAAGAGCCATATCCTAGTGGGTCATAGGTTGACTGTAGAAATAACAGGAAAAAAATCCTGTTATTAAAAAGTTACAGATGTTACATTTTTTAAGTAATGGTTTTATTATGCTGCTTCTCATAGTTTCAGATCTGAATTTAAGATATGTTGGCAATATTGTTCACCTTCCTTTCTTTTTAACATACAACACATGATGACACCTAATCCTAATCTAGAGCCACAATTGCACAACTAAACAAGAACAATAACATTGATAGTATTGAGTTGCTGCCTGAGGTACTGCTGTCATTAGACTGCTCTTATTTGAACGCTGTGCTGCCAATCATTTATTTATATTTCAGAAAAGTTCATTGCAAACATTAGAAATATATTCCTCAGTCCCATTGACAAGTAGACTTTACATAGCTCTTTGAACTGGAATTTGAATATTGTCTTCTCTAGTATTCCTTTCTGTGATTAAATGTCTGGGGATTATCATATGCTATTTTGTTTCTTTTCTACTTCTTTATGTCCAACAGAGATTATTGAATTTATTTTTAAGAAACATCTTTTAAGGCCAATCATAACATCTCCTTTTTATAATCTGTATTTGTCTGTTCTTGATGCTGTATAATTAATACTAAGAATTAATTCTATGTTTATTGACTTTACCTGTAAAGGTCAATAAAAATACCAAAATTTAACATTTTTATTTATTTATTTATTTACTCACAAACCTTTTTCTAAAGGTTATAGTTTAAAATAACACATCTTATTTCCTAGATAAAAATCAAGAAAATATACAATAAATCATTTAGACCAACATTCATAAATAAACACCCTTAATCCTACGAAGATTTATTTATGGTTACTTTCAAACAAACATTTGTCATATGATTTTTATTGCATTCTTATTAAAATCTCTGTTAAATTTAATGGAATAAAATTTCCAAATTTACAGAACAGTGTTTTAGTGGCAGAAATGTAGTATGCAGCCACCTACTGTTGTCATATTTTCTTTTTTCCCCCAGAAAAATTCAAAAACAATTAAGGAAAGTGTATAACAATATACTTTAAAATAAAAACTAATTTAACAAAGTCTACATCTATCTAAAACATATACTCTTACACAAATATTTTAAATACCCATAAAACAACTTGTTAAGAAATGAAGATAAGTTTATTTGGACAATTTATAGCAAACAGACTTTACTAAATTTTACTAAACTTTACTAAATGTACAACTGATAAGGAGCCCTTATTCTAAAGAGTCCTTTGTTGCTGTTAATTTTCAGGAAAGCAATTTCCCATATTTTAAAATAACACTGAGAGAATGAAAAATGTATTTTTGTTTTTCAGTAGTAAACTCAATAGTGAACAATAAATACTTAATTCATTTATTGTCCTGGACCAATTGATAAGTGTTAGGAAATAGGATAAATTAAGAAATAACATTTCATATCATGAAATATGGTCAGTATTCAAGTAATAAATTTATATTGCTTACTGATTAAAATTAACAAACACTTTCTATCTGTATCTACCTAATCTCACCATAATTTATAAAAATTACATAAATTCTTAATTTCTTTAAAAACACTTGACAAAATATTACTAAATTTGGCATTCATCAAAGTTTGTATATATTAATTTGATTACATCTTTGTTAACAAAATCTAGAAAGTTCCAATTTTTAGACCAATATTTCCACCAATAAAAGGTTGATGGAGTGTAATACTGGTACTTTCTACTGTTCTTTGTGGATTATTTATTTATGTAGATTTAAAAGCACCTTTGTTCTGTGAAGCATTCCAAATTCAGTGCTAAAATTATTATTGTGTAGTTTTGAAATACTTTGAAGACAATTTGCTTAAAATATAACTGCATATAACTTTAGTAAGATTTCCTTATTTAATGTACAGGTAGTCCTCAATTTACAACCATTCATTTAATGACCATTCAAAATTGCAACAGCACTGAAAAAAGTAACAAGACCAGTTCTCATACTTATGACCATTGCAGAATTCCTATGGTCACATGATCAGAATTTGGAAACATGGCAACTGGCATGTATTTATGACGGTTGCACTGTCATGTAGTCACCATTTGCAGTCTTCTCAGCTGGCTTCTGACAAGCAAAGTCAATGGGAGAAGCTAGATTTGATTATTGATGACATGATTCACTTACCAATTGCACTGATTCATTTAACCATGG
>JANHFR010002234.1:22775-34396 GCA_032468015.1 Mimophis mahfalensis | reverse complement strand
TTGACAGCCAGCTGGGAGTCGGAGCACAGTTACTTCTGGTTGGTATTTATTTTGATTATTGAAGCTGCTGCCTTTCCATCCTTGGCTTATACTCGAGTCAATTAACTTTTCCAGTTTTCAGGCCTCAAATTAGGTACCTCGGCTTATACTCGGGTTGGCTTATATTCGAGTATATACAGTATTCTCGTTAATCGGGTATATTTCAGTAGCTAAACATGTTTATTTTTTTCACTAAAATATTTCTGATTGCATTTCAGTACTTTAAACACTGGGAACCATATTAATTTCTACTTCAATGAGCTCTTTAGCAAGAAGCATGTTAGGCTAGTAAGGCACGCTTGAGATACATAGATAAAGTGTTTATATTTGTATAGTGTTTTACAAAATTATTTGATCATTTGGGTAGCAATCAATCAGATTATGTTCAGGTCAAGTGAGAGTTGTGATTTACACAGAGCTGCACAGAATTTTTTTCTCTGTGAAAATTTTCTTTTACTGGAAATTACAAACTCATACAAAAACTGATCTAACAAACTGTACAAATTCAAGACCATATGTATTACTCTTATCTGGGTTTTCAGTGCTGATGTTCAGTGCTGATGTTCCACAGCAAAGTAATAGCAAACCAGTACTGAGAAACCTCTGAGAAGTCTTTATTTGCCATTCTTATTCCACAATACTTTTAATGTATGACCTTTGACTTTATTGGTATTTTTTTTGCTCCTTTTTATTTTTGCTTTTTAATTTAACCAACTTTACAGTGCTTCCTAACAGACACAACATATATTGTATAACTAATTTCATTTTTAGAAAGGAAGAAAGATGGTTAAGACACCAGGTTAGAAACCAGGAGAATGTGAGTTCTAGTTCAGCCTTAGGCCAGGGATCTTCAACCCCTGAATCAATACTGGTCCGTGGCCTATTAGGAACAAGGACATACAGCTGTGGCGAGCGAGTGAAACCATCTCCATCCCCCTGGTCTGTGGAAAAATTGTTTTTCACAAAACCAGTCCCTGATGACAAGAAGATTGGGGATTGTTGTTTTAGGCCAGTCACTCTCTTAGCCCAACTCACCATACAGCGTTGTTGTTGTGGGGAAAATGGGAGGAGAGGGGGTATGTTTGCCATCTTCAGTTATTAATAATTAGTCACCCAGACTCACCTTATACAGGAGATAATTTATGGGGTGGCATAAAAATTTAATATGTAAAAATAAAATATAAAAATAACATGGGACAGATAGATAGACAGATATACAAAAATGGAATAGTTGCAAATGGAAAACATTCCCAACAGTCCTCCATAAACTCAGTTAAAGGAGATAGATTTTTTCTTATGTGGCATAATCACTGTTGACTCTCAGTGACTCCACAGACGGATTTCTTCAGGATGATCTTTCATATCTTCCAGTGATGCACTCATTGCCACAGTAAGTGAGTCCACCCATCATTCCCAGTTTTATAGACTTCCCAAGAGTTAAGTCTTTGTATCATGTGTCTAAAAAAATGAGGGAAAGTACTGGCTAAGAAAATATCTTTCTGTGAAACCTTTCGGTGCTGCTTCTTGCTTATTTCTCCGAGTTGTCTTAATATTTAAAATTTGAACGCTTCTGCTCTTACTAGGAAATATATCAAATACAAAAAACACACATTAAATAACAACAGGCGGGGTTGGGAGGGGGCGACGACTGCCTGAAGGCTCATTTAACTTGACGTTTCGGTCATTTCAATAGAACCAGAGAACAGGTAACAAATCGCCTTAAGCATTTGAAATACCTGAACCTTCAATGCCACTCTCGAAATACAATAGGACAGCGAGTTCCCTGAAGCCCCGCCCCACTCGCGCTACCTTAACAACAAGCGTTGACAGCCCGCCAATTTCTTCGCGCGCGAGGTCAGAATCGTCGCGGGAGCCTCTCTCGCCATTTCTTGTGGCGTTCGCTTGTTCGTTCAGCTCGAAGGACCGTTAGAGCCGCCATGGCGGGCTGTGGGAAAAACGTGTGCGGAGAAAAGCCATGCTAAGAGCTGGAGCCCTTATGGTCGCATTGCTAGTTCTGGCGCCGTTCACGGAGCGGTCCGAACGGGGTCATCTGCTTCTCCTTTGTGAAGTGTGGCCAGGTGAGGAGCATATAAAGCTTCAGCTGGATGGCTGGGAATTATGGATCTGCCACGAAGTCTTATTCTGTCGGAGGGCGCCAAATTGAGGAAAGCACAGAATCTCCGACGAATGAGGGGCTTAGTAGAATTTGAAAGTCATCCTTTGTAATAAGAGCGTGAGGTTAAAAGTAATGCCTTTAAAGCTTCTAAATAAATATGGGAGATGAGTAGTTTCCTTCCCGTTTAATACTTCCTGCCATTCTCAATATGGGGAAATCAGCATAAAAGCAATCCGTTCAATACTATGAACGACTTTAAATCTGAGAATGAAAATATTTCTAGTTGGGACTTGGAATTTTAAAGAGTTAGGTTTATACTATTGTAGAACTACCTGTCCTGTGATGGAAATCGTACCAAAACTGAAATAATGAAAAATCCATTGTATACCTGAAATAAGTGAAAATATGCATTGCATTATGAATATTTGAACCTGTTTCCTTCCTATTTAAACACCAGCTGTGATTACCATCTAGAAATTTTGATACTCATTTTGATTACTCAACTTCATTAAGTACTTCATTAAGTACTATTACTCAACTTCATTAAGTACTTGAAAAGCCAATGGGCCTTGGTAAAAAGTACCTGAGAATCTACAATAACACTTTTGTTGAAAGTTAATGCTACTAAATACTGCTTCTAAAAAAAGATTGTACTGTACTAGTTCTTAGACAAGAAGGGTATTACCAATGAATTCCTGTTACATCTGTTCAGAAATAAGCCACATTATTTTAATGAGCTTTAGTCTCAGTGTATATAGGTTCACAACCTTTGTTTCAAAAGATAAATACTGTTCAGTCTTTATCTGCAATTTGGAAATGCATGTGCTTAAACACTGCTAACAGTGTAAAAATATGTTAGAACAACAGACTTAGCTGTGTTGCTTTAAGGATTTAGTCTTTATTTACTTTCTTGGAAGAGGAGATTATTTTCTTCCAACCTGTGTTTGTTTTAAAACAGACATAAGTAACCTGGCCCTAAGCAATGAAGGGCTTTAAAAGTGACCAACACATTGAATTTCATCTAGAAACATACTGCTAGCCAATGCAGCTCACATAGTAGAGGTGGCCTATGCACCAAACAACAGACAACTTTAAGACAACTTGAAATGATAAGACAATAGTCTAGTGTTTCGTCTAGTGGTTAAGGCACCAGACTAGAAAGCAGGAGACTAAACTCAAGTCCCACCTTAGCCATGAAAGGCAACTGGGTGACTTTGGCCAATCACTTTCTCAGCCCAACTCATCTCACAGATTTGTGGGAAAATAGAAGGAAGGTGCATTGTACATGTTCACTGCCTTGAGTTGTTTGTAGAAGTAATAAAGGTGGAATATAAATAAATAAATAGCCTGCCCCATTGTATTTTATGTTGACTGAAATGCTCTTCATGGGTAGTAAGTAGCCTCATGTAGAACACACTGCAGTGGTACAATCAGATCACTAGAGCATACAGTAAGTGGCTGAATATGACCTCGTTGTCTAGGAATGGTGCAAATGATGCACAATCCGAAAGTTGTGCAAAGGCTATCCTAGCTATGGCTGCCACCTTTTAGTTGAGCAGGCTCTAATCTAGGAGGATCCCGCTGACTGCTGTTTCTATCAGAGGAATGCTGCATCATCCAGAATCAAAGACAAAAGTCCAAAAGGGTAGAAACTTCATACTGATCACCCCAAAACTTCACCCCAAATCATAGGATGACCTCATCCAGAAGCTTTAGGGAAACTTTTACGGGAAAAAGCACTAAACCCTGAGACATCCCACAGGATAAGGACTGCAGGTTGAACTGCTTCCTGCCCTATCAACACAATTGGAACTGACCTCAGAAAGGAAGCAAATCAGTAATACAATGCATTCCCAACTCTCAGAGCCAGGCCAGAAGAATACCATTGATGACATGAAACTTGATAGTATTAAAAGCTGTGGAGTAATCAAAAACAAGGATGGATGCATCGTTCCATACCATTCCCACAGACATCATCCAAATTGCTTTTTATAGTAACAATTTTAAACCTACGCAAGTTAATCTAGTGTAATAACATTACAATCTCTGAAAATTTTGTTGATACATAGCAATGATGGCTAACCTTTTTGGCACCGAGTGCCCAAAGCACGCAAGTGCATGTCTGAATGTGCAAGTGCAAACCCCCAAAATGCAATGCGTGTGCATCCCCTGTGCATGCGCCCCCATGCATGTGCACATCCTTGTGCATGCACATGCATCCCCATGGCTGCGCCCCCATGCATGCACTCCACCCCCACACATGCATGGCAGAGACCTGAAGACCAGCTGGCCAGTGGGAGGTGCACATGCACGATGGAGCTGAGCTGGGGCGACAGCTTGCGTGCCTGCAGAGAGGGCAATGTGTGCTATAGGTTTGCCATCACAAGTATATAGTATTACATGCTTTATAAGGGAGCTATCTTGCCCAAAATTATTACTATTATTAAAACAAGTCTTAGAATATAATCCTGACTTTATGATAATGTGATTTGAAACATTTAATTAAACTAGGGTTATTTGCTTTGTTGCAGGGCATTTAAAAGAGTATCAACAATTATTAACAGCATCTGATAATGATTCATACAAAACATCAGTGAATAGAATCCTAGAACAGTCTACACTGAAAAAGGACAACAGAAATTACAAAAGCTTCAGAATGAATGTCAAAATACATGGCAAAAGTGCCATTAAGAACCATCAACTAAGATATGTAGTTCAGTTTAAAATAAATGTAAATTTAGTTGGAGTAAAAAAATCCATACAAATTTCAAAAGAGCAATTAGTAACATTTAGTAACATTTTGATGGAAAGAAATTATTTAAGAAGACTCAGTATGTTGATGAATACATATCTTAAAGATTGTAAAGTAAAGATAAATTGGTCTATTAATGTGAGAAAGAAGTTTGAAGGTAACAAATCACACGCATTGTATTTTGAAAATAGATGTAAATACATTGAAACCAGATCACCAATGAGTTATATGGCACATCAAGAAAATATATTAACAAGTGAAGAACTGTTGCAAAAAAGTCTGAAAAGCTTGGGAAGCATTATGTTAAAATTTACAAAGCAAGGAGAAGATGATATTGAAACAAACATTTTAAAGGAAAAATGTAAAAATAGTATTGATGGACTTTTAGCTTCTGTGAAAGAAAAATTCTGTAAAGTGATTACAAATGAGCACAATAAAAATTTGCACAGAATAATTTCTGATGAACTGAAAATACTTAATAGAGAAAGAAAAAAATATGTAGGATTTAAAAGTTTACAACAGGAAAAAAATATTAAAGAAAAAATCAAGATGTGGAAATGGAAAACAAGTAAAAAATCAATTTATGCAAATCAGAAGCTTCAATTCAGACATTTATTCACTTACCAAAGAAACAGTCATATACAAAAGGTATACTCAACTCATAAAAAGATGTTTAACATTCAAAGGAAAAAAATACCTATATTTCAAACAAAAATTTATAGAAACAAATATTTAATACAAAAATGGGGCAATATTGTCAGAGCTAGAAAAGAAAGTAAATTTGGAGGAAATGAAATGGGTACTTTGTTCAAAAATTGCTATATACATTTTTCCATAATAAATCTTAGGTTTCTAACAATTATAATATGTATGAAGCAAGAATTTTTTAGCTCAAGGAAATATCAAACACAGCAATTAATCCAAGTGAAAAAAATGTTGCAATATCTGTTGCCATCTTCAGAGAGAGTTAAAAAGAAGTATTTTAGTCTTGAAATGTCATTTCTGAAAACACCAATGGTAAAACGGCTTATTAAAAAAGAGGGTTTTCCAGGTTTAATCTACCGATACTTCTACGAAGATATTTTTAATAGCCCATCATCAACGGCTGAAAGAACCAAGCGATCAACAGAAAATAAAACTCAATCAGTATCAGTAGGTAAGCTTATTTTATTTTTATTTTTTTATTTCCATTTATGTGCTGCCCTTTTCCGGAGACACAGGGTGGCTTACAATGCACTATAACAATTGCTTTCATCCTTTGTATAGACCTGCTTATTAGGGCTTTGCCCCCCCCACCCCAAGTGGTGTTTTACAAAGTCAGCTTATTGACTTACAAAGTCAACTTATTGCCCCCAACAATCTGGGTTCTCAATTTACCTACCTCGGAAGGATAGAAGGTTGAGTCAACCTTGAGCTGGTGAGATTAGAACTTGTACTCATTGCAGGCAGCCAGCAGCTAAGTGCAAGCACTTAGCCTGCTGCAACACCAAGGCCCTTTTTTTGTTCATCATGCATATTTTTAAGAGAGAATAGCTTTAATACACAGTTAAATGTAGAAACTGAATAACCTCCAGTTTAAAAGTACTGATCAATAAACATCTTCAGTATGTATATCCAGCTTTATAAGTCTAAAAAGGAAAGAAGCTGGGTTCATATCCTACGTATAGTAAATACTTCATGGTATTTACATCCTACGTATAGAAATACTTCATGGTATAACAAAAGGATTTCAAATCTAGTGAATTTATTGATTCTGACCTGATGAAGCAAATTATTAACATAAAAATTATGCATCGCTTATCGGTAAGTGCATATATACTGAATCATTAACATAAATCGTAGGTGATTCTGTACCATTTTTAGGGCTGGCTACACGACTTCACAACTAACGACAACAAAGTTCTATCAATCTCCCTTCAGACTTCTGTACCAATTCTAAACATCTTTCAGACCTGAAACATTTTGAGTAATGGTAGCTATACAGAAGATAATTGGAAAATCTCTGTTTTACAAAGTCTGTTCCATTCAGAGAAAGGAAATATAATCAAGCAGGCCTGTTAAAAGAATTGTCTATTACTGTATTCTGTTCCTACTCTTTGTCCTGTTACATTTAGAAGAATCTTTGCTATGGTCCATAGTGCCATCAGAAATTTGGCTTATTTTTTTACCGGAGATGGTTAGATTTTCCTTGTCACTTTTTAAAGTAGTACAATTAATGTAGAGTATCGGAATAAAGTTGTTAACAGTCTGAACAACAATGGGCTCAGATATTCCATCCTTTTAAAGTGCAAGATATTGCACTGTACATATTGTCCGCTCAGGTCATGGCTGTTTTACCTTCAGGAATAAAAGCTCTATTTTCCCTGATCCTATCTAGAAGCTCCCTGATCAGGAAATCAAAGCTCTTCCACACAAATACTTCAACAGAAATAACTGTGTAGAAGGCAATTAGAATATGAAGATTAATCTTAATGCAGTTGTTTTCTGCATGACTAGTATCAATGGCAATTCTGACTCACATGATCTTGGTAAATGGAAAAAAAAGTAATGGAAGCAATCACCCCAAACAAGTTCCACAAATATACAATGGATTTCAAAATGTTCCCCATCTGTGGAAAACAAAAAACGAGCTTTTCTAGAAGATGTGAGAGGGCAAAATGAGTGCTTTAAATGTTCTGAGGTTTATGATAAGGATCATCTCTTAGTCTCCCTCCCAAAAGGATCCTGGCCAGTTTTTGAATGTGACTCTCAATATATTATGCTGTAGCTCTCGTACTTTATTATATGAAATAAAGACCACCAATGAATTTTACTGATGATAAACAATCTGCCTTGTGTTCTGGCATAAAGTTCTATTAATAAATTTCCATCCTTGCATACTAATGTTTGAATGGAGATAATAATTGTTTAATTGTCATAAAAAATCAAAATGCAGAACTTCTGAAATACTCAAAGCTATATAATTAATTCAAAAATGAGACACCTGCACAGCTATAAATAAGACATGAGATTGATTGAAAGTCAGAACAGATGTACTGAATTCTTTCATTATTCTAACCATCCCCTTTCCAATCAGATTGATCTTGATTTTTGGAGTCCACCTGGAAAATACAACTAGGAAGACAATGCATTGTGGAATAATGGAAAATGGTGACGAGTTCACAGTCTATCTCTTAGCACCATTCCTTTACTGAAAATTACCCTTATCTTCACAGCTGTGCAGCAGACAAGACTACATTTAATCATGCGAGCTTATTCTGAATAAACATGATTTTAAGACAATTACAATGGAAGAAGTCTTGAAAAATTATAAATATAAACTGAAGTACATAATATTTTAACATTAACTTTTTTATTTATTTAGGTGCTTTGAAACATTTAAGCAATGCTCTTACAGCAGGCGCTATAATTTTTGGAATAGCTCTGTTTATTATTGTGTTAGCAGGAATTTACCTATACCTTAAAAGAAGGTAAGTTAATGATTTTATAATTTCTTTCAAACTGACTACAGGTAGTCTTCATTTACAACCACTATTGAGCCCAAATTTCTGTTACTAAGTAAGATAGTTAAGTGAATTTCCCCCCATTTTATGACCTTTTTTGCCACAGTTAAGTGAATGACTTCAGTTAAGCTAGGAACACAATTGTTAAATGAATGTGGCTTCTCCATTGACTTTGTTGTCAAAGGGTTGCAAAAGGTGATCTCATGACCCTGGGACATTGCAAATATCATAAATATGAACAAACTGTCAAACATCTGAAGTTTGATCACATGACCGTGGGGAGTTTTCAACAGTTGTAAGGATGAGAATAGTCACTTTTTTCAATAATGTAACTGGTTACTAAATGAACGGTTATAAATTGAGGACAACCTGTATCGCTATTAATACATTATTGGTTAATATCAGATTAATATACAATACCAATCCTTTTTAATAACATATGTATTGAGATTATTTTGACAAAGAAATAATTTTAGAATGAAACGTAATGAAAATTTGATAAAAATTTCATCTGTTAGAGCAGGGATTCCCAACCCCTAGGTCACAGTCCACTACTGGGCCTTGAACCATTTGGAACCAGGTTGGGCCTGCCACTTGCACAAAACCATCCCTTCTCCCCACCACCACTGGTCTACAAAGCCAGAAAGGTTGGGGAACTCTCTAAACAGAGTATTAATTCTCCAGATCAAAGAGTATTTGGAAAAAAAAACACCTTGCTTTGTAACTTTAAATGAAACGAGATTACATTTTACGTATGAATTCGATGCACAGTTTATCTCAAGTACTTTTTTCTTTTAACAAAATGCATAATTTTAATAATTTATCTTGGAAAGTAGTAATATCTTTATTATGGTCCATTACTAGTACCTTGGAGGTTGAGAATCGATGTATCTTTTCTATCAGATTTGCAATTACATTGCAGAAATATATTTTGGTATCTTCAGTCTTACAGCAAATTCTACTTAACATCTATTTATGTTTATGTTTATTGAACTTATATACCGCCCTTCTCCCGAAGGACTGTTATTTAGATTTACTGTTTGAATATTGCTGTTATTATTTTAAAATAATTAATAGTAATAAATTATAAATAATAAAGTAAATCTTTTTTATTTAAAAAAATGATAACAATAACCTCTCAACCTTTCATGTCACATAATGGTGATTTTGAAAATAGTGTCTCTTCAGCCCAACTGCATCACTGAAACACACTTTTTAGGTAAAAAGAAGCATGGTTTTCTGATGATAATTTTTAATTACTTGACAGACCAGAAGTTGCTGGGGTTCACCAGATCAATGTCGTACATTGCAGATTGTGTGTGTGTGTGGGGGGGCATGCATGTACCTATGTGTCCAACTCAACGACTTTGTTTGTAGTCATAAAGTAACCATCATGGTTGTTAAGTGAATGCCATGATCATTAAATGAATCAATTGTTTAAATGGCCCAGTCTTGCCAAAAAACAGAAGTAAAGGTCAGTTTTTGGCAAAGACATTGTAAACTACAAAGACATTGTAGTTTGTTGGGGCATGTTAAGTTTAATTCTTGTTTTAATTTTTATATGTTTTTAATTGCCTCCTCAGGGAGAAGGGTGGTATAAAAATTTGAATGAATAAATAAATAAATAAATACCCCTGGAAGTCATAAGTGGTTACTAAATGATTGGTTTAAGTAACCTGTGCTTCAAATTTATGCTGGAAGTGTAATTAGTGTGAGATTATTTTACTATGAGTATGTTTGTTTGGTATCGTATATTTGGTAGATGTGAAAATAACTAGAAAGTTTTGGACCCAATTACATATCTTAATTCAGAAGATTTTTAAGAGGAATATAAAACTGAAACCAGAAGCTTTTCCTTTGAGACTGATCAATAATCAACTTGAAAAAAGTCATGGAGCTTTTGTTTTTATACATGGTAACTACAGTGCAAAGGTGAAAAATTTGACATTACCCACAATGGAAAATGGGTGGTAAACATGAAGGAACTTTCTGAGGTGGCCAAACTGATAGCTTTGATTAGAAAAAAGACATCCAAGTTTAATACTGATGCAAATTCCATATACTTTTTGTCTATAGGGATCTACTTTATAATTTGTTTTCTTCTTTATATTTTCTTTTTTTCTACACTTTTGATTTTATTTTTCCCCCTTTCCTCTCTCTTTTACTTTATTCTATTAGTTCTTGTGAATTTTATTTTTATTTTTAAAGTTTTTAATAAAGTTATATGAGAAAAAAAGAAAACAATTTAGTTTAAATTTCAACAAACCATACTTCTAGAATTGTTTCTTAATTATATTATTAAATGGCATTCATTTTTATTACTATTTTTATAATTTTAAGAGATATACATGTAATTTTATATTCATTTCTAAATAAATACTGTTTGTGTAAATTGTGTAAGTTTATATACAAAAAGCTTTCATCCTAGTATGATCAGCAAACCAAAGAAATAATTAGCATTTTTATAGTTTTTCTTACAAAATTTAGTACAAATATATTCAGTTTTTGTATGTAATATATTTTTATATATTTCAGACAAGTATTAAAATTTTTGAATATTGTTCTGAAAGACGGAAAATCTTTTCCCAAGTCCAAATCTACTGATGCCCAAGGTTATGCCCCTATTTCTGTGTCACAGAGTTTTCATTTTGTACAACCAAAGGTAAGATACAATACTTTTATACCATAGTTATAAAAAATGGAACTCTTAATATATATGGCTTCTCCCTTAAGATTCACAATATTCTGAGGCTAATTAAAACCGTAAAGATGCTTGTATAAATTCACTATGGAAGTTCTTCATTTGGGTGATATAAATGAATACTGAATACTATCTAGGCCAAAAATTGACACTTTTAATATATAATTTTTGAAATCTCAATGAGTGAATCCCAATATAACAGACTGGAATTGGATAGAATATTGTACCAGATACATAGGATAGCCCAGGGGTCTGCAAACTGCGGCTCTGGAGCCACATGCGGTTCTTTCGGCCGTCTGCTGTGGCTCCCTGTTGGCTGATCCTACCTCTGACTGGCCACTGCCCTCCCATGCCCTCCCTTCCCTGTCACTCCTCGCCTGGCCTGAGAAGGTAAGAGTCAGAGGTGGTATCCTACCGGTTCTCTCCGGTTTCCGAGAGCCGGTAGGGCCGATTCGGCATGGTTCGCTGAACCGGCAAAATCCACCCCTGGCTGGCCCCACCCACCTGCCC
>JANHFR010002232.1:119030-129864 GCA_032468015.1 Mimophis mahfalensis | reverse complement strand
TTCGGGGCTATATTTCACTTTAATATGCTTTTTAATTTTTGTATTGTATATTTTAACTGCCCTGTACACCGCCCTGAATCCCTTGGGAGAAGGGCGGTATAGAAATTTAATAAATAAATAAATAAATAAATAAAAATATACTTATTAGTTTTGTAGAACATGCAATATTGATTCAGAAATTCAAATAGCTTTTAAAATGATTTGACTCATTTTCCAGAATGAAATGTTTAAACCAAATGCCTTTATAAAACTTGTCTGGATTTTGAAATAGTTTGTTTTCTGAATTAATTTAGAGGCACTGGATTAGTTAAAAATCTAAACTGAAGTGACAGTTACATATTGTTTTGTGTTGTTTATTTTGATTCACTGTGCTGAATTCAATCCAGACTAACACTAGATGTATGGCTCTATATCAGTGATTTGTTGAATAAGACATAGCATGCAGTGCTAAAATTTGGGAAACCACATTATACTTTCTGTGATATATGAAGCTGCTATTATTTATATTTATAGTAGACTAGTAAGGGATAACCTGGCTTTGCCCGGGTTTAGTTGGGCCTGACAGTGGTCTCTCGTGCAGAAAAATCCTGTGCTCGGGACTCATGCTGTTAGTAGTTCTGTGTCTCTTGCTTTTAGTAGCTTTATGTATTTAGTCGGGCCTGACGCTGCTCTCTCAAGCAGCATTGCAAGTCAGAGGGAGCCCCCTTGTGGACTACAGCCAGTATTTTTAGGGCACACAGACATTTCCCCCCCCCCCCCCCCCCGAGGGGTGCTAGGTGTGTCTGATCCCTACAGTGTTTGTTCCCGGAGGGTAACTTATCTGTATACCAAGTTTGGTTGAAATTGGTCAAGCCGTTTCAGAGTGTATGTAGAATATACACAAACACATACATACACACATACATTCAATTTTATATAGAGAGATTTATTTGCTCCAGTTCCTAAGCTTTGAATGTACTTGTGTTAATAGTATCTTAGATGTTTGAAGATAAAAAAGTACTGTTATGTAAGACAAGATTTGGCAAAGGGTGTTTAAACTTGAAAATCTAGCAGGACAAATAATTATTCAAATATTTATACATTTTTAACCGACTTAAAATAGTTGCAAAAAAGGACATTCTTTTTGAAGTATCAGTTTTGTACTATGCTGAAATATATTGAATTTAATTGAAAACTATGAGGGCTTAGAACTATTGCATGTTCTGCATTAGTTATTTTACTTACAGCTAAGTGGGAATGGAACTCTGCAGCTACGAAATCACGTAAGGCTTTAGTTTGAAAAAAAAAGGCAATAAGAAATTTGCTATCTGTAATTATCTTCTTGCCTTTAATAATTTCAGCTGGTGGATAGTGAAGTTGTAATGCTTTCTGCCCACTGGGAGAAAAAAAGAAGTGGTCTCTTGGACCTTCAAGACCAGCTCCAACAAATTCCAGTATTTCTGGCAGGCTTGGAGTCTACAACAGCTACCCTGGGTAAGTAGGCATTCACTTCGTTTCTTATTTATAGAGTTAGATACTCTATAAATACTCAGATCATTAGAAAGAAGATATCATCGCACCACTGCTACTTGTTAAAAAATGAGAGGTACGTTTACTTTTGACTGACTCCAAACTCCAATTAAATCATTATATTCATAGGAGGGGGCATATTATTTTAGAAGGGTGCAATATTGCAGACTTTGAAAAATCATGTTACAAGCAAATAATTCTGTGTAACTTAGATGTACTTTTAAAAGTACTCAGCAGGGGGTCCCCAAGGACCAGTTTTTCAAATTGTTGGCTTGAGTTTAGGTTTTTAATATTGGTGCTAATCTTTTTTTTTTTAGAACAGAACAGCTATACAATATCTTTAGCAGGACAGCTCAACTTATGACCCGGTCCCAAACAAATGATAAAGTGCTGTTGTAAATATTTATTGTTGAAAGGTTCTGTTGCTGTGCGGTTTGCATGCCTTTAAAGTGCACTTGATGAAGAGGTTTGCACAAAAAACTGGGCGTCTGGGTCTTTTTCTTAGGCTCCGGAACGAATTAATCCGTTTCCAGTGCATTCCTATGGGAAAACGCTTTTCACCCTACGAATTTTTCGACCAACGAATGTGCATTTGGAATGGATTAAATTCATAAGTCGAGGAACTACTGTAAATTGGAGTATAGAGTTGCAAATGATGTTATAAAAACAGTAAACAGAAAAGAAAGATGAAATCCAGAAAAACGTGGCTGGATGGTGAAAAGCTATAATGCTGGCAATTTCAAACAGATGAATAAGGAAGCGGTAGACGGTTTGTAAAGTCAATTTTTGTTAAGACGATAATGCACCCAACTGAAAGCCACGAAAGAAAATATCTCCAGCATTGACAACAGAAAAGAGATGGTTCTGTCTTTTGTTATCTACAAATGATTTTGCTTATGCAAGACACCATTGTTTTGAGACCTGCTGCATCAAGATTCACCAAAATTAGTAAATGAAGGCTCATTATAATTTGTTTCATGGATGATGATTTTCTTATATTAATTTGTATTTTAAAAGTATTCTAAAGGTCTCTGTTAAGGTTTTGAAAGTAAACTATAGGGATTTATGAAAGCCTGCCCTTGAAACAAGAGCTGAACTTTATAAGTCAAAATTCTGATTTTCATTTTTATTCTCTGAGATGGAAAATGAGTTTGGAGCTTGCCATCTTACCTTTCACTATAATGCAGAATGTTGAGCACAGTGCTGAAGGGGAATGAAAAGGCGGTTTTCCATTTTCTGGTGTCCTTCTGCAGTGCTACAGGTGTAGAAAGCATTGTAGCATCATTAGCAGGTGTAATTCTGAGAATTACCACGATTGAAATGCTTTTTATGGCTTAGAGCTGCCAAATTGGTATCTTCAGTTTTGGATTTGTTTGAGAAATAGGCTGAATTATTTTTGATTTGGGGAGAAATAAGTAGTTGATTGCTCAGGAGCTTCATTTCTTGAATAATTATTCTAGAAAACCCGTGAAGAACATTGGCTGTTATGTAACCAACTGTCTCAATTAATCTTCTGCAAATTGCCTGATGGGAAAATAAGTTAGGGTTGAAAGGGAAGCAAGTGTCCTATGGCACTTCCTCTTTCCCTTTAATATGTCATTCACTGTACCTATTCTGTCGTGGTGTCTGTGAAACTAGCATGAAAAAAATTGTCCTTGAATCTTAGTATGTTTGTTTCTTGAAATGTCCTGTTGTAAGAATTTGGGGTTCTGATACTAAATGTGACAACGCATGAGGTTGTTTAGCATGAAATTGTATCAAAAGTGATCACGATCTATTTGAGAATTGATACTTACATACCCTGTTTGAATGTTTCATTAACAAAGTCCAATTGGAAGCACATTTTAAAGAAATGGAGCATCATTTATTACATCTGGAAGATCTTTGTGGACAGTGCGAATTGCAAAGATACAAGCATATGCAAATATTACAGCTTGAAAATTACAAAAAGACAAAAAGGTAAGCTTGAATCCTTTCTGTCTGATGTGTAAACAAAATACTAAACTAATTTTTTATCTTAAGGATTGCAAATACTTTCATACATGTAGCATTCTATGTGGAAAATTATGAAAATACCTCCCGCTTAGAGTAGGATTAGCTGGCTGCTGGAAACTTCTGAGTGAATGTGTTTCAATTTTTACTATGTAGACATTAGAAAAAAATTGTTTTGGTTTTAGGACTTCATCCTTTATTCATTGTGATCTCCTGATCGGTCACATTTTTTAAATTTCTTAGTGCAGAAGAAAAAAAAATACTCTTGGAATAGGAGAGGCCTGCTATTTTTGGATGACCTGAAATGTTAAATTTGTTGCTCAAGTTGTCAGCCTTTTCTCAAGAAAATCAGAGTATCTTACTTCCTGTTGGCAAATAATTATAAGATGAACAGCTGTTAGAAATAAACTTGAAACACTTGATCACAAGAGAATCCATGATCATTTAATTAGAAGGCCAGTTAAAACTAGAGTTTTGATTTTTAATAGGTATCTTCAAGAGCATTTGGATATAAATTAATTAGATGACTTAGAGGCCTGACAAAGTTGTCTCATAGCGGATAAATAGTTATAAGAGAAGGATATTCAAGGAAGAGTACAGTTAGTTTTTGACTTACAGCCATATGTTTAGTGACCATTCAAAGTTAGAACAGCACTGAAAAAGTGACTTATGACTGTTTTTCACACTTACAACCATTGTAGCCTCCCCATGCTCACGTGATCAAAATTCAGATCCCTGGCAACCGGTTCCTATTTCTAATGGTCGCAGTGTCCCAGGGTCATCTTTTGCACCTTTGATAAGCAAAGACAGTGGGGAAGCCAAATCTAGTAAACAGCTGTGCAGAAACGTCAAAAAATTCTCTTATCAACATCAATTGACAATCTCAATTGTCCTAAGTCATGGACTACCTCTATTAAAAAAAGAGCAAGGGATTTTTATTGACTCAGTTGGTTCATGACAAAATAATACATGACCTAGTTTTCCTTAGATATATTAGAGCTATAATCCCTGACGATTTGATACAGTCAAAAATCATTGATAGGTGACATATCCTACTTCCCAGAAGAGCAGCTTAGCTTATTCATTGGATATTGAAAGAAAATAATATTTGTTGCTCAAGACTAAATTGTGGGGCTCTCGGTGCTCTCTGATCTTGGTTGTTTTGTGGCAGACGTTTCATTACCAAACTAGGTAATATCATCAGTCTACTTATGATGTTGCTTAGTTTGGTAATATCAATAGCACTTAGACTTATATACTGTACCACTCCTCAGTGCTTTACAGCCTTCTCTAAGCAGTTTCCAGAGTCAGCATATTGCCCCCAACAATCTGGGTTTTCATTTTACCGACCTCGGGAGGATGGAAGGCTGAGTCAACCTTGAACCGGTGAGATTTGAACTGCCAAATTGCCGTCAGCTGGCAGTCAGCAGAAGTAGCCTGCAGTGCTGCACTCTAACCACTGTGCCACAGTGGCTCATGAAATGTCTGTCAGAAAAGAACCAATCAGAAAGCACTAAGAACTCCCCAATGAAGGCAAAACTGAGCTTCAGATGGCGCCCGACCTCCAGACTTTCCGCAGGGAGTTGAAAATCCTGCTATTCACATCTGCTGGCCTGGACTGAGGGATTTTAATTTATTTTAAATTTTAATTTGTTTATGAGGGCTTGTTTTTAATATATAGTTTTAATTTTGTATTTTATGTTTTAATGCCCTGTAAACCGCCCTGAGTTCTTCGGGAGAAGGGCGGTATAAAAATTCAAATAAATAAATAAATAAAATTGCCAAAAATCATTGGCTTTGACTGCTAGTTGCCCTATTCTAACATCACTAATTATTCAAAGAGCTTATATATTACGGTAAGAGGTTTTTTTAATTGCTCATTCCTTTTGCACTTTGAGGACATTTTGACAAAGAAATATCTGTAGTGAAGTAAAGCAAACCAAACCACAACAATTAAGTTTTTCATCTGTAAAAGATGAGATATGTCCTTTCTTACAGCAACCAAGGTTATCACAGTTCACGCAAAGCTAGGAAACTAATTTTACTTTACTTTTGTTTCAAGAAATTGTTATCATAATTAAATGTTTTGAAATTGTGGAAGATTTCTGGCCCTGATGGTTTTCCAATAGGTTTCTGGAAAAAGAATATTGGGAATTTTCTCTATTATATTGAAAAGTTATTTTAGTTATTTTATTGAAAACATATTTTTGTCAAAAGTTACTGAAAGCTATTTTTCTTTCAAATAAATCCCAACTCTTTAGTTTTATTGTGACAGATACCATAATTATTCCCCAAATGGACAAAACCAGTGTTATAATTATAGATCTATTTCTTTGAAAATATCAATATTAAGATTATACTTTATATTGTAAATTATAGTTTATTTTTCTAATTGTTGAACATCCAATGCAGTCTATATACATATAAAACTCTCAGAGTCTCTGAGAGTCAAGCAAATTTAATATGTTTTATTTTTATTAATTATTCATCAAAATTTTATACTGCTCATCACACTTGCATAAATGAGGGAACCAAACTTCTGATAGTAAAAGTACTAGATTTTTAAGAAATGTTCTTTCTGTAATTCATCATAGAAACTAGCAGCAATGTTTTCTTGGAAGGTTTAAGACAGGTTTTGATTTGGGATTCCTCCAGATTCTATATTTTGGATTGATGTGATTTACTCAACCTTTAAGTCATGTGTAATTATTAATGGTGTAGTGTTTCTTTGGGTACAAGCCAATTATCCACTCTTTCTTCTTTTCTTAGTATGTTGTTTATAAATATTTGAATTAACTTTTTGGAAAAGGGGAAAGAACATAACTTAATGAGCGATATGGTCATTTTTCAAGTTCTGCTTACAATATAATTTTCCAGCCTTTTTTTCCTTTTTCTTTATTTTTGTAAGGAATTGGAATACGAGCTCCAGCTGAATTAATTATGTCATTAGATGCTCACTAATAACACCATATAATAATATTATATGGTTCCCATACATTGTGTCCTCTGGGGTTTCACAAATGGAATTGTGGTTCCAGGGCAAGTGTAGTGGCTGTTTTCTTGGTGGCCATTAGGGGCCCTGTTCTAGACATTGCTGGATGCGAAACCCCTTTTTGTGAGGTTAGGCTAAGGATAAGGATCAGTGGAGATTGCTGCTCAGTTGCCTTCTTGCCTACAGTTTAGCAGAATCTGTCTGGAAGAGTTCCCCAGGCTTATGACTTTGGGAGACTCCAATCAGCCTTCTCTGGGTCCCCTGTCTAAGTGTAGGAGCCATGGACAATGGCCAACTTATTCATGGCCCTACTATAACACATTATATCTGGTATTTGCTTCCGGACAATGATGAATGATTTAAATTTCAGGAACATTGACATTAGTGGCCTGTTATGGATGGACCACCCTCCCTTGGCCTAGAATTCTCCACAGCTGCTGCCCTCTCCCTGCAGATAGGTACAGTCTTTTCAGTCATCGTGCCCCAGTACCTGATAGACTCAGTGTAGATTCAGAGGGAGCTTGGGATTTTTCACAAACTCTGCTATACAATTCAGCAGAGGTTCTCATCAGGGTCTGGAATGAGCAGTTTACAGGGGCCCTTGATTGAATCGTGCCTGTGCAGAATATAGGAAAATAAATTGCAAGCGACTTTTGTTGCAATCCACTGATACATTCCCTCAGCACTTTTGTGGACAATATCCAAATATCTCCGATAGCTGGATCCTTTTCAATATACTTTCGACCTTCAAGAAAACCGATTGTTGAGTAGTCACATTTTCATGGCTGTTCTTATTTCCCTCCACTTTTTCATTTTGTTAAATTGGTGTCTATGTTAACGGAACTCTTCTCTGCTTTTCTCCTTTGTGTTGCAAGCCTTTGGGATTCTTCATTCTTTCTATTTTATTTCTGTTTTTTATTCTTTGGGGTAATTGAACCTATAATTTTCAAAGTCACCTCAATGCTGGTGAAATTAAGCTGAACCTAGTTACTAATTAAGTAATTAATGAAATTTATTAATGATGAAATTGCCTCTACCTTTTCTGTTTTATTAATACATTTCTGCCTGCTTGTTTGATTTGGCCTTGTCTGAATGTGTCCCACAGCTTAGTTAAATGTACTAAAGGCTAAATTACTTTCTATTTCTGAATATACTTCTTGATATTCTCTATGGTTTTGACTAAATTCCATGATCAATGTCTGTCTCAAGTGGAAAACTATTTTGTTCTTATACCAAGAGCATATATCTATGTATATTTCTAGTAGAGAGTAGTTTTTGAAAAGGCCAACTTTTCAGGATGTATTTTTGTAAGGTTTGAATTTTTAGTGTGTATGCGAGAATGTTTTATTTATTACTAGCTGATTACCCGGCTTTGCCTGGCTATAGTCGTCCTGGAGCCAGCTGCCTCCCTAAGGTTTGAAAAGGCCTCACCTCATCCCATTTCCCTGCTCGCCCCTCACCTCATGTATCATGTCGGCCTAGTCCTAGCCCATATCATCCGGGCCTAGGACTAGACCTGGAGAAGCCTCTGAGGGGGAAGGTCTGGGAGATGTCTGTAAATTGTAGGTTAGTATCTCTATGGTTCCATGCCTGTTTGCCGGCCGGCCGGCCAGCCACCCACACTCTGTTTTATATATAGAGAGATGAAACTACTAGCTGATTACCCGGCTTTGCCCGGGTATAGTCGTCCTGGAGCCAGCTGCCTCCCTAACATTTCAAAAGGCACAGTCAAGGCCTCCTCCTTCTCTGCTCGGCCCTCACGTCATGTATATGAATGTCCTGTAGCCAGCTGCCTCCCTAACATTTCAAAAGGCCTGACCTCATCCCGGCCTAGGCCTAAGTCTGGAGAAGTGTCTGAGGGGGAAGGTCTGGGACACGTCTGTAAACTGTAGATTAGTATCCTTATGGCTCCATGCCCACCCGCCCACTCGCCAGCCAGCCAGCCAGCCAGCCAGCCAGCCACACTCTGTTTTATATATATAGATAACAGACTAAGTGAAACAAACCTTTGTGCGTCGTTGCATGACACAATGCCTATCCGTGAATGTATATTGAAATTTAATGCATTTTTCCAAATGAATTTGGGTTGTTCTTTTATCCACATGTGAATTGTGAAAAGCAATGTGTATTTGAACATTAGAAAATATTGTTTGTAAACTACTGTTAATGATTTTTTTACTTAATTGCTTTTTTCAGAACATTTTAAAAATAAAAACGAAAGGATATGCTCTCTTCTAATTAAATAAATATTTTTTAAAACCCATGCCCAGCATTATTATAAAAATGCACCTCAATGTAAATCATTTAAAGTTTTTTATAGGGAATTTCCCCCCCCCCCAAAATAAACAAGGCACTGTATCAGAATGAATCACTGTTCCCAGAAATAAACAAATAATTACAAAACCCTAAAACAGTAGAAAGAGGGAAAGTTAAAGCTAATTCTGTCATTCAATAACAACAGAAATAGTCATAATATAGTGATAATATAGTCACAAAAGAGTTCCAACCCATTTATATTTGTTATTTTCAGATAGTTATTACACAGTTTGGATTCACTCTGGGACTTTTCACTTTTGTTGCTACCTTTGACTTCAAATAAATGATTTCAAGAATTGATAACATACTTTTGATCTTTCAGTTGTGTTAACCTGACTAAACATTGAGATTAATTAGCTATTCTGCAACTGGATGAGTTACATCCTTTGGTGTATACATATCTAAGTATTGAATGGATCTGAGGCAAATATGAAATTAATAGCCCTTAAATGGATGGATAACAAAATTCTCACCTTTGGCATCAATTTCAATTTCAACCAGTTAATAGATGATCCTGCTATTTTGCTAATGGCATCCATGTTTTGCATCTATGCTGGGACAATAGTATGGGTTTGGAAATAAAAATATGTTATCTGCAAATAAAACCAATTTGTGTTCAATCTCTGACATACATTATGTTTCTCTTTTTATTTTGCAGGAAAGAACTTGAAACCTTCAAAGGTATTTATAATTGTTGTGATTTTCAATTTTAAGCATGTTTCCCCAAAGCAAGAGCCATCTGCTTTACTCTTCCTCCCCTTGCTCCAAAAGATTAAAATATTTTTTTTGAAACAAATTTGAGGCTTGTACAAAGAATAGGTAAGTGGCCAGGAAAGTAAAAATAAAAGTATGTAACTTTCTTTGGTGCCAGAAACAAATAAGGCATATATCACATATATGCTTCAGCTGTAGCTACCATGATACAAACAGAGATTTTGATCACTCTCCCTTGCTGTTTGTTATGTTGACAGTTGCAGTGATGATCATGGTAATACAGATAGTTTTAGTTTAATAACAGTAATTGGCATTGGCAACTGGTGACTAAGTGATGCAGTTGTAAAGCACGACATCACATATTTATGCTGGCAGTTGTGGCACTTCCAGTTGCCTTTGATAGGTGAAGCTTAACAGTGAAGGTCACAATGTCTCATGATCATGCGATAGTTTTTTGAAAGTTCCTGCTAGCTTTCGCATTAACTTTGCTTTTCAGAAGCTGGCAGTGATGATTTCAAATGGTGATCATGTATCTGTGCAACAGCACAATCATAAACACCATCACATGACCATGAGGATGCTATGATGGCTGTAACTACAAGTCATCTGTGTTTGGTTATAACTTTGAATGAGCGCTAAATGAGTTGTTCAACTACTTTAAAGTAGATTATCGGAGAGTGTTGTGCTTGTGTTATATGCCAATTAGAGGGAATCACATAAATAAAGATATGAGACACGAGCACATTGGCTGGTCTTGAATGTTGAATTCATTTTGTGTCATGTCAACAGAGAGGGGGAACTAGATGCTATTATGCTCTATGGAATGTCTATTGTGTCAGGATTAAGTTATACAGAACATTTGGTTTTGCTGTACCATACACCACTTCAAAATTTATCGGGAGAAAATGTATACTTTGGGGGAAAAAGTATATAACTTTTACAATTATTAGGAATAGTTACATAATATTTCTCTTTAATAATAATACCCCTAAGTCTAACAGATAACTTTAAAATTAAACAGTGGAAAAGGGTAGGGAGGGGAGAAAAAGTTGGGTTGAATAGCCAGGATCCAGATCCAGATAGAGTTAAGGACCCAAGAGAAGAATACTGGAGGCAAGTTTAAAAAAGGATAAGACTTAAGGTACTGATGAGGCCAAGAGATGGATAGAAAAAAGAAAGGGGGAAGAAGTTTTTTAAAGAACATATTTAAGTAAGGTTCGCCTGGTGCGCCAGTTGCGCCCCTATCTGGACCGGGATGCGCTTCGAACAGTCACTCATGCGTTGGTGACCTCTCGCCTGGACTACTGCAAC
>JANHFR010002232.1:106188-118930 GCA_032468015.1 Mimophis mahfalensis | reverse complement strand
CCCTGTAAACCGCCCTGAGTCCCTCGGGAATAGGGCGGTATATAAATTGAATAAAATAAATAAATAAAATAAATAAAATATGTGTATTAACATTAGAATTATATAGATTGGATAATTATATTGTATGTACTGTGAAAGACATTGGGATAATATTTCAACACAAATAAATATGAAGAAAGAAGTATGGGAATTATGAATAAGAACTAAGCATTAATGAGAAAATTGGAGAATGAATAATGGTATTATCAACATGCTGAAATAATATAATGATTAGCAGTGAAATAATAATATAACTACTAATAATAAAATTAAACAATGAGTAATTAGATAATGAAAGAATATACTTTAATATAAGCATGTGTATTAATAGCACAATTACATGGATTGGATGAATAGAAGGAATATGAATAGATTAACCCTATATTCTTAAATGATATTGTGATTGGTATTAGAATTGTATATTGAAACACTGAACAATGAAAGTATGAAGGATGAAACTTTAATGCACACAGATGTGAAGAGTTAAATAAGGGAAATATGAATAATAAATCAAGTGAAAGATGGAAGACAGAAGGAAACATCTTTGAATACTTTGGTGACATGAATAAAAGAATAGAAATAGAAATAAGAGGGGAACAACAATAATAACATATTTTAATATAAGATATTTGTAAACAATGAGGGAGGTTTAGGAATTGAATGATAATAGTATCAGATATGTTTAAACAATATGAAATATTAAAAATGAAATGTAATAACTATGAGTAATAAATATTATGTTTATTTGTACTAACATGTATAATACCCAGGTACCACATTGTTCACGTATAAGCAATATAAAATAAAAAACTTGACAAAAAATGGATTAAGTTATACAGAACATCTGGTTTTGCTGTACTATACATCAGTTCAAAATTTATTGGGAGAAAATGTATAATTTTGGGGAAAAAGTATATGTGTAGGCATCCTTCAGTCTCGAAAGACTATGGTATCGTGCTCTGAATTGAGGTTCTGGAACAGCTTCTAGTATGGCTGAAAAGGCCAATTCGAGAGTGACAATCCCTTCCACTCTGAGGGCAGAGACCGTCTGTCTCATGTCTAGCTTCCTGGTTTCTCTGGTGTTGGGACTGCCTCTTTGCCTTAGTTTGTTGAGGAAGCATCTCTTTCAATTGTCCCTTGGGAGTTGGGCGGCATAGAAATATGAATAATGAAATTAAATTGAATTAAATTGGGAGAGGCCGTGCCGCACAGCCTGCTTCCAAGCTGATCACTTCGAAGTCAGGGTATATAATTTACAGTTATTAGGAATAGTTACATAATATTTCTCTTTAATAAGTGACTAATTTTACTTTAAAACAGCCAATATAATTGAGCTTCAATATATGTAGTAAATTGTACATAAATTTTAGTTTGGGGCTTGGTATGAATTAGTATAACTATTTTGAACAAGGCCATCATTAAGTTGGGCAATGAGAGTGTAAATCTGATTCTGTATTGCTGAATATTAATATGACTTAATGTTACACTTTCATGTTGAAGAACAAAATGATTTCTGAAACTGAGATAGCATATGTCAGAAGTATTTTCATAGAGATTATACTGTACTTATTTGTTCAAATTTGCTGTTTACAGTAAAACTTTTTTTGGTTCTTAGAACAATAGATTTAGTGAACCAAATTTCATTGTAGTTGTGCCATTGTATTCCTGCTGTTTGCCTGCTGAAAATTTGGAATATTGAATATCCCTTTCCTCCAATAAATATGCTAAAATGAAAATTTATTGCATCTTGACAAGACATTTTAATTCTTAGCCACTTTTAAAATTAATTAATTAATTAAATTTACAGCACCCATTTTGCCTGGGCAACTCTAGGTGGCTTACAATCATTAAAAAACCAATTCAAAACATTAAAACAGTAACACTAAATTTGTTTAAAATTTACAAAGACAGTTCCCATTATAAAAGGAAGAGGTTTTTTCCAATATTGTCCAGGAGAATGTTTGCTATCCAAAATTGATTTCTATTGGGAATACAGTGCTGGCATGAACGGTATCCTTAAAATAAAAAAAATCTTGGTCTATTTCCGCTTTTATGCAATTCTGCTGTTATGCAATTCTGCTATTATGCAAGTGCTGTGGGATCAAATGGGACACAGTATTATGCTGATGTTCATTTGAAGATTATATAGAGGATTAAATGAAGATTCTGCTAAATCAGAAGAGAGAGAGGGGAGTTGAACTGACCAAGATTGAGCATGCAAATAAGTTCTCAGAAACACTGCAGGCAAAAGATTATTCCAGTCTTTTATGTAAAGCAAGTGCAGAAATGATCTGCTGTTCTTTAAGAGATTAGGTGAAAAGCATGGTTGCACTTCAGACTAAGTCAAGAAGTCCAATAAGCCACGTAAGTTTGAAGGTTCTGGATATGCAGTCATGAAAGTTTCTAGTGAAATTGATCCATTTTACTTTACATGCCTTTATGATCTAGCCCAGGGGTCTGCAAACTTAAACATTCAAAGAGCAATTTGGACCCGTTTCCCACAGAAAAGAAAACACCGGGAGCCAATAATTTAACACCCGGTATGACTGAATGGGCGTGGCCAACTCACATCCCTTATTCCCACCCAGCTGCCTCCTGTTCTGGAATATGGAGTGAGTCTCCATCCCACACCATCACCCTTACCTTCTCAGGCCAGGCGAGGAGTGACGGGGAGTGCAGGGCAGGGGAGGGCAGGGGCCAGTCAGTGGTGGGATCAGCCGACGGAGCCGCAGCAGAGGGCCGAAAGAGCTTCATGTGGCTCCAGAGCCACAGTTTGCAGACCCCTGATCTAGCCAGCTAAGTCTGTCAGCCAGGTATTTACTAGCTCTTCTCCATAGTGGCAACTCATGAAGAATTTGCTACTCTCAAGGACTACATTTATATACTCTAGCACTTCAGCAGTACTCAGCTCAACTACGCATAGTAATAAGAGTCTTAAGAGTCAGGCAAAAATGTGTCAGTTCAGAATCAGAACAGTGGAAAGAAGTAGGATCTGGTTCATGCCAGTTGTTAAAATTAAAATTTTGGCTAAGGATGGTTCTGTGGGCTCAGTTTCTGTGTTGTGGATTATTCATTTCTCTCCAGAGTCTAGGGTAGCTGTGACACGAATCTGCTTGGTATATAAATGTCATCTGTTTAAGGTTTGGATAGCCTTAGTAGTCGACATGTGGTCTTTGATCCTCTATATCTACCTCCTGTTGAATTTAATTGGCACTGCTATTGCAAACTGGCAGCAGTTTCCTAGCTGATTCTGGCTATTTATATTATTTCTTTCTTAATGATACGGTAACTGATAATTATCCTGTACTTGCCAGACTTACAAGCTAAGTCTAATTGTAATTTGCCATCATGTTCATATGAAGTGTATTTAGGATTTCTGTTTGTGTATTTTAATGATTAGTAGTTAATGCTTTCTTGATCGTACTCTCTCTGTGTGGATGTGAGTGAGGAAAGGCTTGTACTTCTGACACCAACCCTTTACTGTATACACTACAAAATAGCAGATATCAAAATCATAATCAGCAAGGACTTAACAGTGTTTATAATAGTTCTCATTTCATAACATTCATATGCATTTGTATATGTTCATATCTGAAAGTTTCTGTGAGAAAATTATTTTTTTAATACTTAGTTAACAAACGGACATTTATATTTCCTCAATTCTTAGGCTCTTCTTTAGCTGCCGCTTAAAAATATTTTAACTGCTGATAACTTTCTATCTTTATCCTGCATAATGTAGTCCTTTATGCTTCATCTTTCTGAACTATAAAACAAAATGAAACTAACTATATTTTGCCTTTCATTTGTTGCCAAATTTTTGCCAGTATAATTCTTAGTTGTGTTTTTGCTATGATAGTCCTTTTGAAAGTAACTTAATAATTGAGATAGTGGAGAAAAACACCCCTTGTTTTAAAAGGCCCTTCTTTTATTTGCAAAATAATCATCCTGATGCTATTCTATCAATAGCCTTTTGCCTTATTTAGCAGTAATTGCATTCTCCATGACCATTTTGTGCATAAGCATTCATCTCCATTTTGTATATCATCTTTGTTCCATCGATATTATACAGTATTGCATGTAATGCACTATAACAGTTCATGCATCCTATAAAGTGGACTGTAGTTTGTGAAAGCTGATGGCATAATGTATTTGTTAGTTTTACACGCACAAACTCTGTGCTGATTAGAAATCAAAACAGTTGTTTAAATGCCTACTGCTAAAGATTCCTAGGGTTTTGTGTTTTTTTTTTGGAAATTCTGAAGTAAATGGAACAACGTAATTTAACAGAAGCTGTCAGTTGTTATTTGAAACAAGACTTCAACATTTTATATTTCATTCAGTATATTAATACATGAAAACCAAATTAATCCCAGGAAATCACTGTTTCTAACTCATCATTACTGATTAAAATTGCCCTCTACCGCTTAATCACTTGAATAGATTAAACAATCAGTTAAAGAATCTTTCATACAGCCGACAAAGTTTAGCTTTCTTGTATTTTATTCTTAATATTAACAATATGAATGTTTAGGAAATTTGTTTCTTTTAATTCAGTGGCAATTGTTTAAGTCTATGCATTTTTTTTTTTAAAGATTTAGGAGCCAAGAATCTTTTAGAAAAGCTCCATAATGGTATCAATTATTTTCTGTCCTGTATATATTATAAAATCTATGTCTCCACTATGATACACTGGCAAAAAAAAAGTGATATTCTTATATAAAAGAAAAGACCCTTAAAATGTTATTATTTCAGTTTAATTAATGCAAACAATTGTGGCATAATTGTGACTCGTGTTTAGAACTTCCATGTACTATTACTTAAGTGTAGAATTGGAGAATGTGTTTAAAAAACAACTTGAAATGTGCAAATATTAATTTTTCCTGTTTACAAGGATTTGCTTTTCCACATACATTCTGATATGCTCTGTTTAACAATTAGATCCTGCTCTTTATTTGGGCAACTGTAACTTTATTAGGTAGCTACTAGGAACCTGGCATTTTCAGTTAATGATTCTCATTTTCTGGAAAAGGTTTTTTTTTTTTTTTAGGAATAATGGCTTTTTTTCTGAGTACACATACATGAAATATTTTGATAACTTTCCTTTTTGAAAAAAAGAATCAGAAAGCTGGTTCTGATTTTGGTTATGCATAGCTAACCAAAAAGAAGAACGTTAATATCTGTTGCTCCTATTAGGTTAAAATGAATCCTGGATTTTAATGTTGTTGACTCTAGCTATTTATTTAGCACAGTGCATTTTTATTGCTTATATACATGCAAAAGTGGAAAATGCTTTCCTGTTAAGACTAGTTCATAATTTTTCCTTGTAGGGTTATTAAAAAACCATAATTATTGATCATTTTAAAGATAAAAGCAAAATAAACTGTTTTTGAAACTAATACCTATTCGGCAGTGGTTTAAGTTGAACAGTGTTTTATATTTGGTTAAGCTAGTGGTAACTGAAAGATCACACATTCTTTAGGATTGTATTTTCACCCCTTTCTTCCACAGAAATGTGGTATGTTCTCTGATACTACAGCTCTTAGCAGCTTGCTTTCAGCTCGGGAGCAGGACTCGAAGGAAGGGATTGTAAGTCTTTATTTTCTATGAATGATTAATTCAAAAATGATATATCATTTTTGAGAAGGCAGAATGGAGATATAGAATCATTCTTTTTTTATATATTGGGAAAGATATGCATCACTAGAGCTGCTCGGTAATTGGATGTTTCACTCGACCAGTATTGTGCTTCTGTCTATTTGCCCATTCCTTCTGTTATGTTTTCTTCAGGAACCATGGCAAATAATCAGAGTAATTCTTGTAGCTGAAAGTTTATTAAATTATATGAAAGCTTGTCATTTATTCAGCTAGTGTTAGACTCCAATTTACAGTGTAAATATATTTTTAAGATTTTAAAAACTGCCTTAATTGTAGCCTGTATTCTGACATTAGACATTGGTTTTATGTAACTAAAGCTGAATAAAGTGGGAAAATGTATAATAAAGGGAAAAGAGAGTTCCTTAATGACAAAGTGTATTTCATTAGTAGAATGCCCATAAATCTAGGCTAATCATGATACAAGTTATGTATTAATATAAATTTGTATTACTGTATGTGAAATAAGCTCTGCTTAATAGTTACATAAAGAAAATCTTATTAGTCCTAGACATGACTGATTCATTAAAAAACTGTACTGCACCCAATAATCAGAAATAATCTATTTCTGTTAAATTGTATTTTAGAGCTGTTTAACAGCATTGTTTTCGTATGCTTTGGTAGGAGCATGGCTGGAGGGCTTTTGGGGGATTTAGTAGCTGTAAAATAGCTTGGCTCTGGTAGTTCATAACCATTTTTCATGGCAACATGGTGCATAAATGAAATGTTTGCTTCTCGTAGTGGGTACCGTGTTAAATATGGTGCTAGAAAAGTCCTTGTTTTGTATAGGAATATTTACTGCCATGCTCAGACCTGAGCCACAGTCAAGAATTGCCTTTCAAGTGATCTATTGGAATGGGGTTATTCAAAAAAGATTTTTATAAATGCATAAGCAAAACTAAAGATTGACCTAACCTGGATATGTCATCTTTCTGTAGAGAATATTTTAATGCAATCAATACTATAGTGGATAGCATTTTCAGGCAACAGCTATCAAGAGCAATAAATGTATAGACTTCCTCAGGGTTTTTAAAATGGCATTTGATGGTATAATTTCAAAATGCAAAAACAATTTACCAGGAATTATTTAATCACTTAAACATATAGTACCGGTAAATTTTCTCATGACCAAAAGACACATTTTGAATTAGTCCTAATAATTTAGATTTTTTTTTAAGTTTCCTTGTAACATTTGTATGTAGCAGAAGATAAACTGTCATATGTTATATTTAGTTATTTATTAATGTAGTGTATGCCGCTCAGTTCCAAAAAAGATTATTGGTTGGGTGGGGTAAGCCAATAAAGTTGTCTTAGTCTAACGTGTAGAATTGAAATGTACACACATTTGGTACCTCACTGGACAAAATACTCTCATAAAATGACTACTCAAAAGCTACTTGAGGAGAAAGAAGTATTTTGTCAAGCATCCAAGAAGGCCATAACACATAGAAAGGGCTTATATACAGTACACCGACTGTCAACATTTGTCTAGTTCATGTAGTCTATTGAGAGATGGAAATTTGAACTCCAGTCAAAGAGGGTCAAATTTAATCTTAGCAAATTTGCTGTTTAACAGTTCCTACAGAATAAATCTCCCAATATTCATTTAAAGCATCTATATTTTGATTTGAATTCTTAGCTTCTTGTTCTACTCTTGATTTTACAAGAGAACAGATCCACCCACCCTTGCATGTAACAGACTTATGTATCTTTGTAGGTATTGCTCTGTATGTTCTTTGGAAGTTATACATGGAAATTCTGTTAATTATTTTTCTTGGGGCCTGACTTCCAAATTCCTTACCGTCCTTCTGAATCTGCACCAAATTCTCTGGGTCTCTTTTATAAAATGCATTGTCATGCCATGTTTCAGATTTTATCTAACCATGGAACTATTGCGGTATGGGTGCAAGAGTACTGTTAATGTAGCCCATTTGCAATGCTCATAATTACATCCTATTTGATGTATTCTTCGCAATTGCTGCAAAAACTGTATAATGAATAAAATAAATTGAACTCTCTTACTAACAATCTGGACTTAATCTTGCTCTGATTATTAGATAGGGTAGTGTTTTTAAAAATCACAGTGGAATGTGGTGCTTTCTGATTTCTATCCATACATGTTTCAGAGGGCACAAATATCGATGGTTAGAGATACACGGTCTTACATTACAGAAATAAAAGCTAAAGCTGAGAAACCTGGTGGATACATTCCTATTAGATTATTACTTTTAGATCCAATTTGGACATGCTTCTAAAGTATGAATTTTAAAAGCATGCTGAAAGTTTAATAAACTTTATTAAATATTTAGCACAGATGCTTGATCCCAATGCTTCTATACTATGTTATAAATACAAAGAACTTTGAAGTGCCAGAAACTATGTCAATTGTGATTGCATGATGCCTAAAGAAGTGGGTGGATGGAGAACTGTGTGCATATAACACAATATTAATTTCTGTACCTTTTGTGAGGGTTCATAAATATATGCAAAGTGAGTACTATTAGCTCAGTAGGGACCATATATTTCAGTGCTTTGCTTTCTCTAAGGGAAGGCTTACAGCCATGTCAACATTCATTACTTCAATCTTCAAATTGACAGAAAAGCATGTCAGTATAAATTGCACAACCCTCATGACCAGTCCCTATTCTCTGTCAAGTAAGACTGTTGCTGCCCTAACACTTAATGTGGGACAGGTTAAGGAAAGCAAATATTTACAAGTTGCTCTCCCTAATGTGAGCTGGAGCTGGGACTATGCAGGTTTGGTAATTGTCAAAAGTCTGCTTTGGAAGAATGGTTGATACATTCAAGTTTATAATTTGTTTCCTTTTGGACTCAAGTTAAATTCTATTGTGGATCAAACCATCTTTAGAAGAAGCCTGAAAAATAACAAAGAGGAAGGATTGTTATAAGATACAGTGGAACCTCGGGTTGCGAATGCTTCGGTTCGCAACCAATTTGGGTTCCAAATGAAAAAGCCAGCTGAGTTCTGACTCAGTTCCCGACTCAGAACTTGGCTTGAGATAAAAAAAAAATAAAATGGAAATCTTCCTGTGTGCTGTTTTTGCTTCTGCGCATGTGCGGAATTGCCTGCACATGCGTGGTGAGTGGCACTTTAGGTCACGACCAGTTCGGCTCGTGACCACAATCCCGGACTGAATTGCGGTCGTGACCCGAGGTTCGACTGTATAGTGGAAAGGAATGATTAAAATATGCCTCAATAGCAATATTAATTTTTTTTAAATGCCAAAATTGCAGTGTTCTATTTAAAGATGATGCCATAAATCTAAGAGAGATTTTAAGATGATATTTTGAGGTGGGAGGGAGAAGCTCGTGGGATATGTGTAAATTTCAAAGGATTGATTAAGTGCCATTATGTCAGTGTTGACACTGGGCAACCACACAGATGGATTATTAGCTCCATGGCAGTTTTTCTGTCACTTGTTTCCAATGGTGCCTCCATCACCTTTGTAACCGAATCCATCCATTTTGTTTCTGGTTCTCAGTTTTCTCTAGAAAGCTAGGTTTTTACATAATGTATCCAAATTTGAGCCTGGTCATTTGTGCCTTGAATGAGAACTTTGGTTTCCTTTTTTTTGATGACCCATTTATTTGTTTTCTTGGCCGGCTGTGTTATTCTCAGGAGTTTTCTCCATTGAGGTTTGAAAGGAAAAGTTGCTGTATTCTGTGGTTTTAATAACTTTGGAACTGAATTATAGTGCTTTTTCTCTACTTGGCTTGGTGTCATCCTGTACCATCAATCCTTCCTCCCTGAAAGGCGGCTGGAAAAGATGCACTTAGTAAGTTGAATAATCATGAACACTTGCTACAGCCTTTCATTGTAAGAATTTTTATTAAAATAATATCAACTTGATTAAAAATTGGAACACTGATACATACAGAAGTGATTTTGTAACAGGAAAATGTAATATTCATTCTTCCTCCTTTTTACTACCTTTTAACACTGTTTTGTCATGCCAGTCGGATTTGAAATGACTAAAAAAAGTGAAACAACATTATAGTATTGAACGTAGTATCAGAATTAGCCAGTGATAAATGGAGAAACGGATCATTCCAGATTAAAGGGGGGGGGGGAGGATGACAAAGTACTGTAGATTGTCATGTTCCATGGAATTTCCTAACTATGGAATTTCCTAACTATGAATATAATTGTTTTAAAGAAATTATATTCCATGTCTAAAAATATGTTTAATATATCCTGCTACATTGTAAACTAGATGTTTCCTCTCAAAAGGTAAATTAGTAAGTAAATTCATTGCTGTAACCACAGATTGTGCTAAATAATATACTATGAAATATAATAAAAAATAGTAAAATAGTAATATTGTAAAGCAAAATATTAAAAATAGCAAAAAATAGAAATGTAAAAAAGTTACAGCAAGATAAAGCCAAAGCTACAGCTAAGAACTTAAGTTCCTTTCTAGATTTACAACAGTAGAACAAATACAGTAGTTCAATTTTTTGAGGTCTGATCAATTGAATTCATTTACCATCAATAATTTGGCCCTGATCCCATTTTAAATGGGGCAGTGGAGGATATAAAGGACTAGCTGGCTTTGCCTGGGTAGGTTTTTTTGGGACTGCCATGTTCCTTCTCTTCACCTTCCTTCTTTCATCCGTTCCTGCTTCCTTGCTCCCTTCCTCCTCCCTCCCTCCTTTGTTATCTCTCCCTCCTTCCTTGTTCCTCCCTCCCTTACTTCTTCCTTCCTGTCTGGTTTGTTCTTCTCTCCGCTTCTGCCTTCCTTTCTCCCTTCGTACTCCATCCCTCCTTCCTGCCTCACTTCTCTTGCCCTCCATGTTCCTTCCTTCCTTCCTTTGTTCTTCCTCCCTTCCTCTTTCCTCCCTCCCTCCTTCCTTCTTCCTCTCTCCTTAGTTCTTCATACTTGAAGATTGTACTGTTCTGCAATTGCACCTGTCCTACCTTGTAGGGTTGTTGTGTTATCAAAATTGGTTCAATTTATGGACTGTCTTGGGAGGGTGAATGGGATGTGTGTGAAGCCTAGCTTTAAAGCCCAGGATCCACCAGGAAGGGGAAAAAATGACATTTTGGGCAAATCAGTTGATCCCTGCTCAAAGAAAGTCTCCTTCCCATCCTGGTCAGTTTCTGTGGACCACACGATCCCTCCAGGGAGATCACCTGGCCAGATCCATGGAGTGGGTCCCTCTTGCCTCCTTTCCTTTTTCATATTCACCTGTATGTAATATTTTGTGTAAGACTAACAAATGTAATACATAGATACAAGACTATTCTAATGTGACACTGTTAATATTTTGTGCCTTCAAGTCAGTGTTGACTCCTGGTGTCTGCAATTTTCTTGATAATGTTTTCAGAAATGGTTTCCCCTTGCCACCCTCTTAGGACTAAAAGAGAACGATTGACCAAAGTCACCAGCTGGCTTTGTGTCTAAGACTCATGGGCTGCATGAGACCCTGGACATCTAGTAGTGGAGCCCTACATGATATTAAAAAATATTAAGAAATAAAGGAAATTCATGTACCTTAACTGTATTATGTATTTTATATGTGACCCAACACAATTCCTCTTCACTCAGTGCTTCCCAGGCAAGCCAAAAGGCTGACAACCATGTTATAGTGGATGGACCCTGTCTTTTTATGATACAGTTTTAAGAGTCTGTAATTGCAAATAATTTGTAATAGAAGCAAGGATTTTCAGTAATAAATTCTGATCATCTTAATGGAATAAGTGTCTTCTAAATTTCATTTTGCATGGCCCAGCATAAATTACTTGTACTGATTTCTCCATTCTCTTAAACTGAAGTACAGCACAGAAGAGCTTTGTAAATAGTGTTATTTTTATTCCTTGATGGCTTTGGTTATAGGACAGGTATAGGCAAAAACAACAACAACAAAAAAAAAGCCCAGCACTGTAATTGAAAGCTCGGTTGCCTTTATGTTGAATATTGCAGTTGAACTTTGTATAGGTACTTGAGTAGAACCTGGAATTCAGATTAAGTATTGAAGTACATTCATCTATATAGATTAAAGGAGAACTGAGGGAAAACAGTATAGATCATGTCTCCAAAATTTCCTCTCTCCCATTTCTAAAAGTTTAATTTACTTTTTTGCCAGTCCTTATTTGTTATCTTCTTTGGAGGATCCTGATATTCCTTTCTCCAAAACATGCAGCTGAGAAACATTCTTGAAGAGGAAAAAATGCTGTATCATTGTGAACATGGAAAGTACAGGCTGGCATCTTTAGCTGATGTTAATTACTACTCTAAACGGGCAGATTGTCTTCCTAGATAGACTGTGGAGAAACCTCATTTCAACAAGATTGCAAGGCTTGTTCATATTGATTAGAAAAACATTTGCATTTCTTTGATAGAATTGATTGCTACTGTTTAGTTGCAAGTAGAATATGTTGTGTTATGGTAACTCTTCAGAAATGCAGGGTTGGCTCATTATTTTGCAAGCTGCTGCTGCTTTTATGAGAGGAAGTCTAGGAACTGTCTACCAGTTATGCCAAGTGTTTCTTAAAGAAAGCTACATTTCATTGCCATGGATCCATATGTTCTCTGAAAAGGGGCATTTATTCTGTTAAGTAATGCAGGATACATTGCTTTAACTCAAGGAAAACCTTTGGACAATAGCCAGCCTCTTTACCTATATCCATGCTTATATTTTGTATAACTTGTATTTTATACTATAATTGGAATTCTTTCTAATTATAACTTCTTACATTTAAGGCTGTAGAGGAGTTTTCTATGACACTTTTCAGAGAGCAGATTCCCCTCAAGAATGCTTAATATTGTGGCTTAATATTAAAGATAAATAATAAAATCACTAAAATTGCAATTCAAAAACCACAAATATGTTAGAATATAATACGTAGAATTATAGTCATTCATTGGTATTCTATTGCTTTGAAACTTGTCAGATTTGGTATTTGAAGTCTAGATTGAAATTCAGTAGATAGTACAAATTCTGACTTCTGCTTAGTCAATTGCTGTAAAAATGAATGCTGTTACGATACAGGTGCAATGTGAGGATAAATTTGATAAAATATATGGAA
>JANHFR010002230.1:123794-141284 GCA_032468015.1 Mimophis mahfalensis | reverse complement strand
TGGGAGCAAAATACTACTTTTCTCCCAGAAGCACGAAGCCGAAGGCACCAGCCTGAAGATGTTGCATGTGACGTCATCGAAACGTCGCCAAAATACCGTCAACCTTAAATGGGAAAAGACCCGAATACACCAAGACTTGCTACCTATACCCGTGAAAATCTACGAATATGTGTGTGTGTGAGTGTGTGTGTGTGTGTGTGTAAATTCTCACACTTTTTGAAGTTATATTCCAATAATTTGGAAACTAACAAAATAACAGAAATGGATATTGTTTCATTTTAACTCCTATAAGATTTTAAAAAATATTCACTCTGAAACAATTATACCATGTTGAAAGGATTCCTTTTGTATGTTTGAACAGGTCTTTTATTAACAGAATCTCCACTAGAAGACTGTTTAGAAGTTGTGGCTATATATACTAACTTCCATGCTTAATTTTACTTTTTTATTATTGTTTTATAATTATAATTCAATGAACAAGTTATCCTTACTGCCTAATGGTAATCATGAATGACTTGTTTGTAAAAATATCTTATTAAAGGTGATGGCACTTGTAAATAACAGCATTGTAAGACAGCAGTCTATCAGTTTATGAAAATTACTGAGATGTCATTTTTAGTTAAAGAAAAAAAAGGAGCCTATAAGGATCTTAAGAGGGACATGGTAGCTCAGTGGCTGAGCTTGTCGATCATAAAGGTAGACAATTTGACAGTTCGAATCCCAAGCACTGTGTAATAAAGTAAGCTCCCCTTACTTGTCCCAGCTTCTGCCAACCTAGCAGTTCGAAAGCATGTAAAAATGCAAGTAGAAAAATAGGAACCACATTTGGTAGGAAGGTAACTGTGTTCCGTGCACCTTCGGCATTTCGTCATGCCAGCCACATGATCATGGAGACATCTTTCGACAGCACTGGCTATTCAGCTTTGAAATGGAGATGAGCATCACCCCCTAGAGTCAGGAACGACTAGCACGTATGTGCGACGGGATCCTTTACCTTTATCTTAAGGATCTTAAACCATTTGCTTCTAATTAAATACAATAAATACATATTCATATATCTTTCATATGTGGTTGTCCTCCACTATCTCCTGGACGTTGCCCAAATTCATGAACATTGCATCAATGACACTCTCTAACCATCTCATCCTCTGCTGTCCCCTTCTCCTTTTGCCTTCAATCTTTCTCAACATTACAGTATTTTCTGATGAGTCCTCTCTTCTCATTAGGTGGATAAAAAAATGAGCTTCAGTTTCAGTTCTAGCTTATAACCAGACTGCTATTTTTTACTTTTATTAATCAATCTGAATGTTCCTTATAAAGAGGGAACATTTCATAGCAGATTTATTTATTAAATCTATCACCTTCACCCTCTAAAAGAAAAAGCTGTACTCTGAGATACAGTTGGTAGAGGATATTTCCCATCTCATCTAAAATCAGTGCATAGTCATGGAATACCTATTATATTGAATTATCTCTAGCTACTCTCCCATGAACAGATGCTGCCTTAATGTTGATAATTTGCTATTAATTATAGGACAATGCTGCAGAGACCATTCTGAATATAAGTGCTCTAATTGTACCCCAATCAGTTGCAGTTGGTATTTAGGCTTATAAACTTTCAGTATCAAGTGAAGATTTATTCTCTCCAAATTTTGGTTGAATTTTACTGCTGCTGTTGTATTTTTTTGGTTGCTTATAATTTTATATGGCCCTATTGTTTATTTTCTGTATTATTTTTCATGTTAAAAATAAGTAGCAAATTTTATATACAGTTCTACAGTGTAACAGAACTCATAAAAAGTAAATAGTTATTTTAACAAAACTTCATTTCCAACCTTTGAAATCTTTGGATGGTGTGTTTCTGGTAATTCTTTCAATAGCATTGGCTTTTGTCGTTCTGGAATAACACAGAATCCTAGAGACACATCTTTCCTAACAGAGTCGGTTAAATTTTGAACCTGAGCAGGTAGCTGTGAACTAGCGTGAAGATAAAAGAATAATGATACTGATTATTGCTTATATAGATTACTCAAGAAAAAGAACTTGCTGACAGCAAAGCATGATATGGCTAAAGAAGGACTGTAAGAATAACCCCCCTCCCAAAAGCTTATTTCAATATATTCAGAATAAAAGGAAGCATGGACAAGTGGTGCCTACCATATTTACTTTGAATTTAAATCCCCAGGACTATATAGGGCAAAGTATTCTTCCAAAATTAAATAAATATTTTTTAAAAGAAGGGGGGGAAAAAACCCTATCTGGTCCTGGAGATTTGAACTCAAACTAAACAGGAACAGACAAAACACTAAGATACATTAAAAATGGACTTGATGATGTGATGCAGTTCTAATCACACGCATATTATATACCTTCTCCTGTTTCACCTGTCCTGGTGACCAGAAAACACTAAGGAAAACAGAAGCAATACAAATGATTAAAAAAAATAAGGATGATGGGCAGTCTGCATAATATATAGCCTTGACGTCTTCTAATATGATATGCTATTGTATATCTGGTCATTAAAAACATCATAAAAATCTATACTCCACTAAAACTCTTGTGACTGTAACCTTTAACTGGATGAAATGGTGCATCATAGGACAAACCTTTTCAATCAAGGTACTCAAAACCATTAACTTACAGAATGCAGGGACCCATTATTCCCACAGGAATGAAATTTTGGAAAGTTATTGCTGTTTCAGTGCTGCTGCACTCCTGCTGTACAACATCGTTGCCAGAGTCGTGTGGTTTTCATTTACAGCATTCCCTAACATCTTCCCACAAATCAATAGGGAAGCAGAACAGAGCAGAAGAGCAGAGTTATTCTGGCCAGCTTGCAAGGGAAAAGGGATCACATGACTGGTTAATGGTGGGAGCACACCAGTGGCTTTGGAGTTGCAACTTCCTTCCTGGGAAGTTTGCAGGGAGAAAGTCAATGGGAAACTTTGCAGAGAAGGTCACAAGTCACTCCCATACCCATATAATCCCTGCCAGTCCCTCTGCACTTGCAAATATATCTGAAAGGATAATCCAGTGGATCATGGGTTGTTTAGTACTTTTAAAAATCACGTTGAAATTTTTGTGGTTTGCTCTATTATATAGATTACCACATATAAACTATGATTACATAATATATTTACCTTTCTATAAAGATATTGGACATACACCCTTCAAAGTTGCTCCCACCCAGTTTTATTGGTCGATTCATTGATTTTCTTTCAGGAGTTACAACTGTTTTTGAGTTAGGCGTATCATCAACTAATAGCTTCAGCCTAGGAGGACAAAAATGCATATAAAAGTGAAATTATCATGGGAAAATTATTATGATACAGAAATAATACTTAATTACTTAATTAGATTATTAGTATATCCCTATCCCTTCTAGGAACTGTTACTGAAGTTTCCATTATATACCACATCACTATGTAATTTGGCTTACAAGCTAAATGCCACCCCAACACAGTAATTTTGTATTTTGTTATTGATAAAGCTGTCATATTCAAAAAAACAAAAAAACAACTCATTCTCAGAATCCAAACCCAATGACATATTACTTCTAATGCAGTTTAAGCATTCACAACTAAGCATCAATTTAAACAATAAAATTATGTTTTGACCAAAACATTACTCAATACAATAATCATCCAAACATACGTATCGTCTTCTTTTATCACTGTTATGTAATGCATTGAACCAATTTCACATTTTTTGCTAGATTGGATTTCTTCATCAGCCAGGCTTACAATTACATAGCCATTTCTTAGGAAAATGGTAAAATCAGCAAGCTGAAAGGAGGAAAAATAAATAGGTATTTTTAAAAAAATATTGAGAGTTTGCATTTGCAGGAAACCAATTTGACTATATTTTAAAAGACAGCAAAAGATAATTCATCTTTCTTACCCGTATATTATAACTTAATAGCATTCCATTAACTGCCAATGTGTGAAAACCAAATCCAACTTGAAAATTATCAGGGAATGGAAAATCTTTATCACTTAAGTCAAGAACTCCATTCTTGAAAAAGTTTGCAGTTCTCACCAGCTAAAAAAGACAAGTAGATGATAAATACTTTCTTTTTAAAATGAAGTGAGTAATCTTTATTTCAGTTGCTTCTCTATTATTTATAATAAACAACAGATCTCTCACATGGTGAGATTTATACATTTCTGGATCATATAGGACCATAAATCCCATTGCAAGTCTTCTTTTAGAAATATTTAGAGGTATTACGATTAAATAATTAAAGGGAATTATGATTAAAGAATTGTGAACATTATAGAGTAATGCCAAGTAGCAAAAGAAGTGGTGATTATTTACCTTCCAGTCATCCGGGCATTTTCTGCTGACACCAAAACTTTCAGAGAAGCTTATAGAACGTTCAACTGAGGTTTTAATATTCATCATGCACCCACGAAATGGTGGTGTAGATATATTAAACCTGCTTTCAAAAATAAGTAAATTACAGCAACCAGCAAACTACAGTTTTAAAGTTGGTATTATGGAAATATCTTGTCTTTTGGGGTAGATAAGCTACTCTTCACTATCAGAATAAATTCCATAAACCAGGGGTCTCCAACCTTGGCAACTTTAAAACTTGTGGACTTCAATTCCCAGAATGAGAGGTGAAGTCCACAGGTCCTAAAGTTACCAAGGTTGAAGACCTCTGCCATAAATTATATTTGCAATTGTAATCATCTCTTTGGTCTACTATTTGGTCTTGGCACCAAGCTAGGAAGCAGGAGACCATGGTTCTAGTCCTGCCTTAGGCATGAAAGCTGGTTGGGTGATTTGGGGCCAATCACTGTCTCTCAGTCCAATTCACCACACAGGGTTGTTGTGGGGGAAATAGGAAAAGAAGAAGCATTAGGTATGTTAACTACATTAAGATATTTATGAAAATAATACAGGTGGGGTAAATAAATACTGTGAATAAACTTTGGCATTTTTGGTACCAACAAAAATTATACTATGGGAAATTCTGTAACCCACATACATATTCTAAAACTGTAATCATTCCCATGAAAAATGCTTTCTTCTTTCAGAAAAAAAATTATGATTGTATATTACCCTCAGATCATTTGAACAGCAAGCTCAATTTCCAGAAAGAAAAAGTTTACTTAAAAATTCTTTGTTCCAGAAGAATTAGAAGAAAGAAATAATTATTTAGTCATCCAGCTGGATGTTCTATTCTTGCTGTTAACTTACATCAAGCATGAAGAACTTTTAACCTACCAAGCCAAATGCACCTCACTCACTATATAATGTTGCTTCTAGATGATTGACAATATCCATACCAGGCATCAATCCCAAACCCAAGAAAGTCAACAGTCTCTAACTAAACCACAATCCAGGGGCAAGAATGTATTCAGCACGGCCAGGGCCTAACTTGCATCCTTACCACTCTGCACCAGACCCTAGCTTCAAGATGGTTGTCACTCACCGTTCTCTTAGAGAGGACGGAATTCCTCCCAAGTAATATGAATCAAAATGAAATGTATTCACAGTGGCATATATTCTAAGTTTGTCAACCCCCAAAGTATATTTTTGGGGGGAAATGTGTAAAATAACCTGAAACAAATAAAACAATCAGATTTAAAGCTTTTTGTGATATTCATTATTTCATTATGGTTTCAACATTTACGGTTACAAGCAGTATCTTTATTGTTACCAATATTGTGCCTTTTTATATTTTTTGAATTAATTTTTAAGAATTAATTCAAACAATAAGCTATCAATATTGTAGGTACAAAACAAAAATTAAGACAATACCAAAGTATAGTTAATCAATAGGAAACATAAAACCAGCAAGATAAAATTAGCAGGAGGAGGAAACCTGAAGTGCTCTCTTAAAATAGAGGGTTTTTAAATGGCCAAACTTTGCAAGAAAGATATATTAGCTTCCAGTTCTTTTCTAAAAGGTAGAAAATGTTGATATGGCCAACAAACACAAAGCATTTTCATTTCACCTCCTTACTTTCAAAAAATGACTTAAAAGCATTTTCCTTGAATGAGGAGCCTCTGCATTATGCCAATCTTTTCTACTATTACCTTTTATTTTGATACTATCAAGTCCTAATTAGGATTTAAAATTGTTTAAATCTCTAAGAACAAATAACTGAATGTGGGAACGATATAAGATAGTGCAGACCCTTGGTTGATATAGCAATAAAAGAATAAATGGACTTTTGCTAAACAATGGCCACAAAATGGAATTTGAAAAGAGATTTATTTTACTTATTTTATTTATTAGATTTATATACCGTCCTTCTCCCGAGGGACTCAGGGCGGTGTACAGGGCATTAAAAAACATTTACTGATTTCCACAGATTATCTCATAATTGCTACCGCATCCCAGTACTAAAATGATTCCTGACAAGTATTCCTAGACTTGGATTCTGAGACTATTCTTCAAACTTGCCTTTCCCTCTGTGCAGATGGAACTATAGAGAAATATTTCTCAACTACTACAGAGTAGTTGAAAACTCTCCTCCTGCTAAGAGGAAGGGATCAGCACTGCCATCCTTTGACTGGGAGTTCTACTCCACAATAATCACAGAGAGATATTATATTGGCAGAGGGTACATAAGCCGCTGAGGTAGTATCTGCTGGCAGCAACCTACATATGATGTTCTCAGATCTGCATTTGTTCTCAGATCTGCATGAAAACATTCTGCTGCCTGAGGCAAGCAATAAGACAGCACCCCTTACCTTTTTTTAAATTTAAAACAAAAACAAAACAAAAGCTAGTAGTTAACAGGGTGATGGTTCAACAACCTGAAAATGGTTTTGTTTATTCAGGAGGAATAGGAAAAGGGTACTCGTGTTCTCCTCCAGCTGCTACTGGAGACATTTCATTATTGTGGGCTGACCCTGTCCATTTCCTACCTCTCACATAAAACACTCTGCTGAATAGTAAATCATGTTTAGCCTTTCCCAAGCTACGTACGGTTTTCAGCTCCTAGAATTCTCTAGCTAGCATGGTCATTGCTGAGAAGCCTAGATGCTGAAACCCACCCATCTTCTGCATACCAGAAGACACTAATGTTGGGCCAGACGCTCTTAGAACCTTCCGATACCAAGATGGAGGCTCCCAAACATGTTAGTCCAACTTCCTGCGAACTTTTTATCTGGAAGGGCAAAGTTAAAATATGACAAATTTGGTGGTGTCCAATCTTCTACATAATGCCCCCTTATGCTGACATATATATTTGGAAGCAATGCGACATATTTGTTTTATTTTATTTATTTTATTTTATTTGTTGCATTTATATACCGCCCTTTTCCAAGATAGACTCAGGGCGGTGTACAGGGCATTAAAAAACAGAGAATACAAAAGTTAAAATAAAATTAAATCTAACACACCCAGACATACAAAGTAGAAATAAAATCCTCTCCCTCAATCCAGACCAGCTAACGTGAAGTTTTAAGAGTAAACTTTAAAAATGTCCATATATGTAGCTAAGATTAATGAAATAGCTAGCATACTACAAATGGGAGCATTTTCATAATGATAACAACTCTGAGATTGTTTTGTGCAGACAAACTTACCAGTTTCTCTGCTACCTTGCTCATGGTTCCATTTGATATTTCTCTCGGAGGTTGTGAATCAACTTTGTAGGTGAATATTGGGTGGCCATTTTCAATTCGCAAACTAATAAACTTGTCCTATAATACAGAAATAATGTTTTATGCAAAATAATACATAAATAGGCATTAATTGGAAGGCATATTCCAAATAACAGCTAATATTTATATCTTTTTCTAATCGCCTGATTGTTTCAGCTTTCAGCTTTCATATTTGAAAGAAAAAAATGCATTGTTCCTTCTTAGGAAGAGAAAGAGGGCAATCCTTTCCCACAGATTTGCTGAATTACAGTTCCAAACATTATTGTGCAACAACTGGAGTGTATTGGTGGAAATGTCTGATTGAAGCCAATAAAGACCAACATTTCCACATCTAACAACAAATCCAATATCCAAATATTTTTCATTTTTATTCTATGAGAAACCCATAATAAAGAAATAATGCATCTTTCTGCTTTGTCATTTGGACTTCTTGTTTCTATCACCAGACAACTAGAAGATCTGGAACCTGAAATAGGAATTTTATACATGCTCATGAACACAGGCAACAATAGCCCTACATTTGCTTGAACACAGGCGAAGACTAGCAAAATATATGAACTAAAAGGGCAGAGATTCCAACAGATGAACATTGCATTTTGCTTACTGCCATTCAAACCCAACCACCCTTCCTATATCTTTCCTTTTCTTCATGAAACATCAGGGATTGGATCTGAGTGCTCAGTATGATCTATACTCAGACAGTACAATGATCAATTTTCCATTTACTTAGCCAAAAAGTGGCAAAAAGTAACTTAGCATAAAGTTGTGAGAAAATTAAGGTTATGTTCCAAAAACCTCAATGTAGTTGGCATCATAAGGGCTCAAGAGGTATTACTAAGCTGATCTGCTTGACACAATGTTAAGATCTGAAAACTGAGATTCAGAAAATACTATGAAATTTAAGTTACATGCATGTGGCCCAAAGGAAAACATAAATTTTCCAGTTCCACAGTTTAATGGCTATATAACTCTTCATGCCATATTTCAATATTCCTAGGTTAGCGAGAAAAACAATGAAGACTGTCTGCACCACTGTAGTTTTATATCAATTTACATTTCTACAAAGTAAAATATATTTTACTACCAAAAGTATATTCCTGAATGGATTAACTAAATTTATTGCAGTTAACAGATATTATGCAAATTACAGCTGAGAAAGTAAATGCTCAACATTTCAATATCTATACATCTATATTTAAAATAGTTTACAAATTATTCCCTTTCTTTTGGGATTATGCTAGTTAATAGAACTGTTTTATGAGATGCCTTTACTATTGCTTAAATCAAATATTACTGAAAATAGGTGCAGAATGCAAACCGACAGCTCAATTTTCCCACTCAGATGGCCCCAACTCAGGAGACAACTTTATCCACAACATACTCCACATAATGGAATGAATGAGAAATCTGAATAAGTGGTGACCACTCATTTGCTATACGTTTTCTATAAGTTTTCATTTAACATAGTTAAGCAGCTATTCTTGTTTAGTTAAGTCTTCAACTACAAATAAAATAACTGGCTATTTTAAAGCTTCTCCTAGATGCATTTAACAGGAAAGAGAAAAGATTTAAATAGATTAAGAATAATCTTCTTTGTATGAATGAAATTTAGGCCCTGGATTGAAGAGTATAATGTACATAAACACACACACACAAAAAACATACAAACATATAAATATATATATATACAAACATTCTGTACATAAATAAATATATAATAGATATCTGAGATGCACTTCCATCAAGTCAGTTTCTTTATATCACAAAATTATTCAAACTGTTTATGAATAATTTTTCAAACAATACAGTGTATGTTGGAATCTAAAACAATCAATTATTTGAATCTGTGTTTCAGATTATTTTCAGTGATAGGTTAATAGATACAAATTTGGGGTTAGTACTGACCTATTTACATGGTTTCAGAACAATTTATCTGTATGGATCTTCCTTCCCCTGTGCCTAATTTCCTTCCTTCCTCTTCTCCCACACCTTCCCGTTTGCCTGGAAACATTTACGTGAATATTAATTACCTGATTTTCTGCAAAGAACACCAACCCGACATCTGAAGTAGTTTGAATGGTTTGTTCATATTTTATGATTCCTGTGCCTGGAGAAACTTTGATATGTGCATAACCTATGCCTTCAAAGTAAAATTCATCAGATTGTTCTCTGTATCTGAAATAAAGAAATTTGCAGATGAAAATGTTACCATCCTACCAAGCATATTTGATATATCAAGAAATGTTTTAAATAAAGAAAACAGTGAAGCTAAGTGAAAATGGTGCTTCCCTTCATAAGGAAGTAAACTATATGTTAAAGCTACATCATTCCTTCACAGATATTTGCTTTCTTATTGTTTTTAACAGTCCCTTACACATTTATGAATTTTAAATAATAACTTACAACTGGTTTTATGAATTCTAAAATAAAGCTGAGAAGAAAATAAAGCTGACAAGAAATTGCAAGCTAACCAAACTTTTTTATCTTTCTTCAAGCTGAAGATGAACAAATTTCTTTGAATTTCAAAACTTGCTTCACAAGTTGCACTAAGCTATTTTTGTTTCAAACATATTTATTGAATAAGTCTCAATTCAAACATTATGCTAAGCACCAGTCTTCGTTTCAAAATCACAATCAATGGGTTCTCATAAGGGAGTGTGTTAAGCTTAAACATGACTCAGAGAGCTAGCATGGGATAGTGGCTCAAAGGCTGAACTAGGACAGGGTACTCAGGTTCTTCATTTTCAGCCACTAAAGTTTTCTGGGTGACTTGGGACCATTTACACAGTGTTTCAGTACCCTAGTGCATTGGGAGGGAGTACTGAAGGAAAAACTGCTGTGTAATCCTGAAGGAACGTGGGATACATATCAGATAAATAAAATACAATTCCAATTCAATTTTGCTTTCAAGTGTGTGGATCAAGTTGCTTCAATAAGAAACCTATAGCACCTGGACAAAAGTTAATCAAAGTCTAAATCTATTTGAAGGCATCCACTTAATCTGACACTTTGAATCAATTCAGCAATCCAGTTCAAAGTTTTGAAAAGATAACTTGATCCAGTTGCTTACGCAAAATCTGACCTAACATACAATAATGGCATGTATGAATGATCTTGGAGAGACAGGAAGAAGAGCTGTAGACTAGGCAAGGGTCAAATAAGAGGTAGCTCAGCCAGTAAAAGGAATGTAGGTATGGCAAACATCTCCAAAGGAATGCTCCTTAGTTTCTTGGATTGTAAAGCTGAGGGGACAGAGATTTATTTTGAGACTTGAAGGATTCACTTAATGTAACCTTATACTGTAATAAAGATAGAACTAGAATTTATGGGTGTGTTTCTCATCTGGACTATCTTGCAAAGCTGACCCATATGAAACCAAAAGCAAACATAGTATTGCTTAATGCAATGAGGTAGCACAACCACAGAATAAGGGAAATATCAGAGAACGCACGTAACATTTTAACTGAAGCTCAGTGAGAATTGAAATATAAGATCTATAAATGTAAAAGAGAAGTTTGGCATTCAGAAAAGAAGTTGTGAATAAGCTTAACCGTTGTTAGTCTAACGTCTAATTTTTTCTGCTCCCACTGACTGTATTCTTGAATGTCAGCCTATATCATGCACTGGTCTTCTCAGAAATGTATCTAACCCAGAGGCATCCATAGGATCTACCTCTTTTATAAAAAAAAAAAAGACAAGAAAGCACTGTGCCATAAACTCCATCCCTTTATTGTCACAATACATGTAGAAAAAGATTAAGGCTTGCATCACATTGGCACCATGAAGTTTTTGTCATTTCTTCCATGTACAATAATGCCATTGACCCCATCTTTAAGGTATGACCATTGGAGTCAATATGCTCTGAAAGATATTTTGAAAATGCCATCTCAGGGGATGCCTCAGTCAAGGACCCCCGAAGAAACTTAATTTATCCAAGCTCAAACCCAAAAGAAGCCCTTCAAAATTATTTATGATCATTTGTCAGAAAATTCTTTGCCCTGTTTGGGGATTTAGATATTTTCACCATGTGGATCCTCAAAAACCATAATAACAACCCACTGAAAGCTTCATCCACCTGTATTTGACCTTACAGACAACTAATAACACCCTCAATAAGTGGAGGGAAATGCTTCATTGTAGGTCAGATGCCAATAGGTACAAGAACAAGGAGTAGCATGGCTCTGTACGTGACCAACTTAAAATCTGAATATGGTTTTAAAAGATTCATAGAAGCTTTTGAAAGCTGATAATAAGTATTCATATTTGAATAGGAGAAACAGAATTCGATAGATTTTGCTTGACAACATTCCACATTGATAATTATGTAAAACACATCTAGAAAAAAAAATTACCTCCTGCATGGTTGCACTGCAGTAGTATTAAGATTAAAAGTCCTCTTGAAATTGTACAGGCTGAAAACTCTGTCATTTAAACTATCTAATTCAATGCAGCCTTCATAAAGTGGATAGTCCAGTACACTCGGAGGCTGTGAAAATAAGAACACTCTTAAAAAAAAAAAAAGAATAGCAGCAAATTTCAATAATGCCCAGTACTGTATAAACATAGAAATTGCCATGAGATTCTGCAGCCTCTGATACATTTTCATTATTGCATTACAATTACACTCAGAATTCCACGTCCTTAAAATTCTAATTTTTAAATTAAAAGAACTTAAAAAGAAAGGTTTTAGCTTTTAAGATTTCAAAAATAACTTGAATATTTGAGATTTATTGATTCACTGAATGTTTGATAACTAAAAATCTCACTTCCACACAACATTCCTCAATTTCTCCAGCCTATTTTGGAGTCAATCGTGCAGTTATACTCATTCTTCAGAATAAAGAAAACAGGCAGAGAAAATCATGAGACAACTGGTGTTTACTATTCAGCTGATCAATAAGTATGCAAAATCAAGTATCCCCTCAGTGTCCCATCTAAAACTACTGCTACAAAACCCTGACACTCTGTAATGCAAAAAGAAAAGAAAATAGATTGTGAACCTAGTACATATTTCTCATTAGTTGCAAAATATATATAAAAAAAAGAATCAGACACTGGCACATTTCTCACAGAGATAAAAATATATAAATTGTCTTAAATTGTCTTAAATTGTCATCCAGTATAGGAAAATCTGTGAAAGTAGTGTGGTATCATGTCAAGTTTGCAATCAAATACTTTTCACAAAGCCTCTAGCCATAGTTGCAAGCTAGAGTAATAAATGAAGCGGGAGAAATGGGATGATAAATCCTAAAGGCTGCCAACAAACACACAACAGGAACAGGATCCTGAAGTTGCCTTCTGAGAGGACGGGAGGGGCAGATGGGAGTGTTCTAGATTAACCAAAATCCCTCTACCCTGGCTTCATATTCTAAATAAAACAAATACAGTTAATAGCATGTTCTCATTCACAGATAAAGTTCAAATGGAAATTTTGAGCTCAATTGGGGTTTAGGTTTAGGACTACCTGAGCATTGCATTTGTGTTAATACTGTGCTGAATAATGAAAGAAAACAGACAGTATTCCAGCTAATGGTATATGATATTTTAACACTTGTTTTTTTTACAAGGGATGATAACTTTTGATTATATCAAACAGCAAACATGAGAGCTTTTTGGAATGTAATTGAGATTTTAACTAGCCTACGATTGTAAGAGATCTTATAAGGTGTGCTACTGTCTCTGTGATAAGGAATAACAGAATTCTTGCTTGCAATTTTATGGGAAATATGGTTAAAGAATATTTACTAGAACATACAAAGAATCCCACACTTTACATTCATCCAAGTAGCAGACAGATAATTTTTAGGTTGATCAGATTAAATTTTCTTTGAAAAGATTAAAGTTAAAAATTGGGAAAATAATGAAAAAAACCGTGGTAATTTATCAGCACATTATTTAAAACAAGATGTAATCTAATTAATTTATATTTTCTCATTTGTATTTTAATATAAGTAATTTTACAATCATGATGATACAGTAGATCAAAGAGTAATATTTTGAGTGAATTTTATATTCAACTGTTACCACAGGATTGTGCAAGGATTTTGAAAGCAGCTTTGGAACTTAAAAAATATTTGAAGCAATTCAACTGATGAAAAGCAGAAAGCCTCCAGCCTAGATGGTTTCCCTATTAAATGGTATAAATATTTTATAGTTATTTTGAGCCCAGTATTATAAGAGGTTTATACTAAATAATTCACATATGATTAATTGCCTTTATCTTTTTATGAGGCTTATATAAAGTGAATTTAAAATCAGGTAAAGGTTCTAAATTCTATGGAAAGGTATAAACCCATATCATTAATTAAGGTAGACACTAGTTTGATGGCTACATCATTGCAGAGTGTTATCATACATAATTTATCCATCTCAGTCTAGTTTTATTAAAACTAGACATCAGACAATTTACATTTATTAATAGATATTTTGGACATAGCTCAAGATGTATTAGATTCTGCTGCATTAAAATCTTTAGAAGCTGAAAAGCTTTTGAAATGTTTCAGATTAATTTTCTAAAGCAAGTTACATGTGGATGTGGATTTCCACCTTCTTTATATGGATTGCAATTATATTTGAGAGTCAGTTTGATGTAGTGGTTAAAGGCTAGAAACAAGAAACCAGAGTTATAATCTTACCTTAGACATAAAGCCAGCTTGAAGCCTATCTCTTAACATCCTAGAAGGCGACAATGCCAGGCCACTTCAAAAATGTGGCCCAGACCACTCTGTGAATTGTTTATGTTCAATTTTACTTACTTTAAAATAGTGCAACAATATAGTGTTATTTCACTTCAAAGTATATGCAGAATCTGGAATAGTAGCTTTAAATCAATAATTTTATAATTATTAAGAAATTTCATTGGCTTCACACCGACTATATTTTGCCTAACATACCACATTGGGAAAATAATCAGCTGAAGCATGCCTTAAACCACAGGTGTCAAACTTGATTTCATTGAGGGCCGCATCAGGGTTGTGTTTGACATCGGGGGAGAGGCAAGGGCTGTGGCTGGGGTGGGCATGGTCAACTCGACGTCACTTGTATCAGGGTGCCTGTGGTGGCCCGAGCATTCTGCTAGCAAAAATGGACTCCCGAGATCCGTTTTTGGCTGTGACCTCCTACAACTCTCTGCCAGCAAAAATGGAGCTCCGTTTTCACTGGCAGAGGCGGATTGGATCTGGCCCATAGGCCTTGAGCTTGTCACCCCTGCCTTAAACAGTTGCTTGAGATGCTTCAAACAAACTGAAGTATTCTTGTTTTTGAAGAAATCTGCTTCTGAAACCAAATTGATTTTATATTTATATTAAAAAAAAATTATTGTGATAGGTTTGACAAATCTATAAATTCTTTAACCTTTTTCTGTAACTGGAAAAATCAAACAAATCATGGATGTTCCATTTTCAAAATTTTGCTTCTTTGTTTCAAACCTGGGTAATGCTTGACACAGAATTTGACCAAAAATAAACAACAACATAATCTCTCAAGGCATATCCTGCAGTGGAGATATTGTTTCCAGGTACTTTTTTATAAGAGCAATATGATAAAATTATGACAAGTGTCATCTATTGGATTACAAAAAATAATGATTTATTTTTTCTAATATTTGCATAAGACATAAAGCTATTACCGTAAATTCTGGTGGATATCCTCCCACATAGAAGACCACTTTGTCAGGATCCAAGTTAAGAAGAGTGTTACTATTTCTACTAGGATCTTGAGGTTCATATTTGGCTGACAAATCTGAGGGTGAAGCATGCTTGTATTCTAATTCTGCATACTGGTAAATTCTAGAGAAGAAAAATGCATAAAACTGAAAGTCTTCCAATATGAGTGCAAAATAATTGGAAAGTATCTATTTTAAGGGTCCGTACCTCTTAAATGTGACTTGATCCAAAGCTACGTCCCTGGTGTTTTTCTCATACAATTTTTCTGTCACTTGTATCTCATTTTCGGAGCCTCCTAGGTTATATGTGCACATAAGACGGCCACCACGAATAGCCATACCGATATAATTGCTGGAACTCTGAGCATGAAAGCTTAAGTTAATTCTTCAGACAACTGTTATCTATTATATATAAAAAAACATAGCACTTGCAAAAGAGGAGTATGCAAACAAGATAATCAGGGTGGGGGCTTGTTTTCAATTTTTCTCAGTCTGTTGACATAAAAAAAAAAATCCCACATAAACTTGTGTTCATCCTGGGACAGAAGTTGCCTTAGAGATAAATCTAAATTCAGTGTAGATATTCAAGGCAATTGGATGGTAAAAATCCTCCAAAGACTGGGTGTTTATAATCATCTAATTATCTGAAAGTTCTAGCCCTCAAATTCAGGATTATGAAGGCTAAATCATTTCCACTAATATACATACATACATACACAAATGCACACTTAACAGGCCCTTATTAACAGACTAGTAGGTGAACTGGTGCCTGTTTCAGCCAATGTCCTTTAAAAGGTGAAACAGATTTATAAATGTCTAAAATTTTCATATATGCCTTATAATATATGGAAAACACACAACATCCAAAGCTTCACATGAATCAACAGTCTTAAAACATCTACATTCTAAGAATCAGATAGAGTTATAATAGGGTGAGTAATTAATACAAATAATTCATGAGAGCACACATTAGATGCTTTTAGAAAGTAATTATGTGGCTCATTTGACATAATGGCAGGCACTATTTTTAGCTATAACTCCATTTCTTTCCTGTGTTAAAGGTACATTTGGAAGATAATTTTGACCATTATTCAAATGATAAATCCCAAATTGCAAATATCAGCTAAATAATTTGTTGGGATGAAGGAAGTCACAAAAAATTATGGGTATTAATAGATTGGCTTATTACTTAGTGCCTAAAACCAGTGAGACATTATCACTGATATACAGGCCCAAGAAAACCTTTACATAAACATGGAACTGATGTCTCAAGGCCTAGAATAAAGTAAATATGTTGATTCAAAAGATTTTAAACCTGAGCCTGCCATCTAAGCATAGAGATTAATTTCTGCATTTTGCAGTACGCTGACGTTTTGCTTATATATAATTTCTTTCCTGACAGAGCAACTCCATTTTTTAAAGGTTGACTCAGCCTTCCATCCTTCTGAGGTAGGTAAATTGGGGACCCAGATTGTTGGGGGCAATAAGTGGACCTTGTGAAAATGCCGCTAATAAGCAGGCATATACAAGGAATGAAGGCTATTGCTAAGCACATTGATTTATGCTTAAACAGATTGTAAGCTGCCCTGAGTCGCCGGAGAAGGGCGGCATATAAATGGGATTAAAAAAAAATAATATTCTGGAACACTGATGTTGTTTTCAGTTTATGAACTTTCTAGTGAACTAATCAATATCCATTTCTATTATTTCATGTGATCTTCAGGGGTGTATTTAAACATTAAGCTTAATAATTTTCTATATGTAATATAGTATTATTTGTTGTTAATTTCCCTCTATTTCTGATTTTTTTCTTTGCTGATATTTTATCTTTTTGGCATATTAAGGTTTTGCAATTTTAAAAAGGCTATCTCAAATTAAACAGCAGTGAAGAAGGTAGCTGGGGCTATGTTCAAAGATACAAATACACTGTGCTTCTAGTTCATATACAACAGAGCAATCCAAAACAGGGTACTTATATACTCGAATATAAGCTGACCCGAGTATAAGCCGAGGTACCTAATTTGAGGCCTGGAAATTGGAAAAATTAATTGACCCAAGTATAAGCCAAGGATGGAAAAGGCAGCAGCTTCAACAATCAAAATAAATACCAACCGGAAGGAACTGTGCTCTGACTCCCAGCTGGCTGTCAACTACCAGAGCAGCAATCAGCCTGGCCTCCTCGGGCGTTTTTTGCCCGATCC
>JANHFR010002230.1:87872-103160 GCA_032468015.1 Mimophis mahfalensis | reverse complement strand
AGTATAAGCCGAGGGTGACTTTTTCAGCTCATTTTTGGGGCTGAAAAACTCGGCTTATACTCGAGTATATATGGTAAGTTTTTTAAGTGCTTCTAACAATGAGGCAATTAGCCTTTAAGATATCACAACATTATTTTGGTTCTATTGAAATGAAATAAACTTTCAGAAAATTACTCCAATATTCACTTTGTATCTGGCAAAATAAATGAATAAAAGCAATGAGTTTGGTTTTAAATACATTTTAAATTAATATACAAGAAATGTCCACAATAGTTGGCAAAATAAATGAATAAAAGCAATGAACTTGCTTTAAATACATTTTAAATTAATATCAACTAAATAAAATATATTTTAGGCCAAACTAGCTGACAAATTGTAAGCCAAGTCTCTTGCACCATAAATTTCTTTTAAAGTGGATTGTGGTTGTGATGATGCAGAAAATGTGTTTTTTCCTGTCTCCTCCTCAAGCTAAATTCCTCCAAAAGTACAGATTTACATTTCCACAACTCCCAGTTAGGATGTTAGTTAGCAATTATGGTAATTATGAGAATTGATGCCCAGCACATCTAGAGGGTACCAATTTAGTAAAGGCTTTATTAAGGTCATGAGTCACACTGCAATAGCACTTTTTAAAAATGTAATCCAATAGGAGATCTGATCCAAGGTCATCAATATCTCATTTAAAATGACTTTTTATTTGTAATAAATGCACTTAAAATTGGAATTTGTGGAAATTGTTTTATGATATTTTTTCTTCTTAGGAAATTTCTTAGGAAATTTCTTATTTTATTTTATATGAAGATATTCAAAATGATTGACCATGATCGTCTTACCCTCCACATCATCACCATTGTCCATGACAAGCCACAGTGACACCAAAATTTTATCATTTGTGCATCATAGCATTATTGCACAAATAATAGAATTATGTAATAGCTGTTTTTATTCTCGCAAACAGTATTTTGTACAGGGCAACTTTGAGCCAAGCACAATAAATAACAGCTTCCCACTTCCAACCCAACCAAGTACCTGTTTGTGTAAGGGCAGTGACATTCCTTACAAACTCCTTGACTGGCATCTCGAAAGTATCCTTCTTTGCAACGCTCACACTTGTCTCCAGCAGTATTATGTTGACAGTTCTTTTTAAAAAATATACAGAAACCAGAAGGTTAGTAGTGGTCTTATTTTTAAAGTTTATTATTAATACCAACATGAGAAAATGACCATTGATATGCTGCAAGCCACCACATATTTACCTTATTGCAAGATTGAACAAATAAATTAGACCCAGTTAGCATCTGCCTAAAGGGTGTGTGGACAATTGTTTCCTGCTTAGTTCAGAAGTAATGGCATAATGTAATCACAAAGATGGTCACACATTATTAATTTAAAGTAGCAGGTGTTTTACATTCAAGATACTCTTGATCAGAAGTGATTTAGTAGTTATAATAAAGTTTGCTTTCACCTAGCTTGTAGGTTCTTTTAATAAATAAATTAGACTGATATTTTGACTGTCATCTTCAATCGTACAGATTCACTGCTTAAAGCAATGGGGATATAGTTCACCAATACAGCATTTCACTGAAGATCAATTTGTCTCATGAAGTTGAAATAGTTTTACATTTATACAGACTGATCTATGTAACTTGTTGATGCATATTTGTATCCTACCTGTATTATTTTTACAAATAACTCAAGGTGGTGAACATATTTAGCACACCTATTTTCCCTACAACAACAATCCTGTGAAGTGGGTTGTGAGAGAGCGACTGGCCAAAGTTACCCAGCTGGCTTTCATGGTTAAGGTAGAACTTGAAGTCACCACCTTCCATTTTCTTGTTCAGTGCCTTAACCACTAGACCAAACTCAGACTGGCTTTCATATTATAGATTAGAGGGGCTGGAAAAATGAAAAGGTCTCCCATCAGCATGGAAATTAAATCCTACTGCAGTATTCATCATCAATCCTACTCTACTGGTATTAATATCATTCCTCTGTCATAATATGCCAGTATTCGGCACTAGGCAGCAAGGAACTTAAAGCTTTATGTCTTTGCATCTTCTGGATCCATGTGTTTTCTGCCTATATGAACAGTTTTTAGTCTATCTGATACTATTTATTTGTCATAAATTCATTATTGCTTATTATCCAAAGGTACATATAGTAACACCTTATAAATTATTTCAAAATCTCATTCAGTGTTGCATTTCTGAATGGAAAGGAAGACTTAACTAACAATGCTAACTAGCTATCCCAATAGAATGCATGCTATAAAAATCTATTACAAATATGATATTTATCTAATACATGATATGGATGTCCCTTGGGGCTACAAAATCTGGGTTGCAAAATGAAAAAAAAGACAACTTCTAGATCATCATTCTATCCTACCATCTAGGAGTCATGTGGATTTGTGCCACCCAATCTGGTAGCTCTGATGGGTATTAAAGATACTTAGAACAAGACCGAAAAAGTTAATATTTAGAAAATTCTTGTCTCAGGGCAAAGTACACTATTTAGCTCTTGCTGGTTGTGTTTGCTTGTTATGGCCTGTTCCTCAATAGAAATGCCTAATGATTCACACCTATTTGGAACAAGCTGATTTGGCGAACAGCTCCTACATTTAAACTCAAAAGGGTTTGTCAAAAACAAAGTCAAATAAAGTATTGCGTAATGTCAAAGAACTCTGTGCAGGCAATGAATAATGAGTAAGTGTGAGCAAAAAAATGTGGGCAAAGAAAGAGGCTAGGCTGCAAATGTATTTACTTAAGAAAAAAGAACTTAAAACTATTTTTTTTCAGTATACTATAGAAAAAAAGGCAATGAAATATTTTACAAGTCTGTGGTGTGCAAAAACATGCAAACCTTGTCCACTGATTTAGAACTGAAACAAGTATTGCCAATCACGTTCCTTTACACATGCTTTGGTTAACTAATTTCAAAAGGAAATAATACCAAAAAAACGACATTGCTGTGTAGAGATCACATGTCTGGGTAAGTTAACACTATATGTTCCAGTTCCTTTCCCCTTGCTTATACACTAATCCTGCCAATGTTTACTCTTTGGCAAGAACTGCGATTAAATTCCATGGCTACATATGTATGACTACAGCTTAATGAGGCAAACAAGTGAAATGAAACCAGCTTTAAAGCTGGCTTAATATCTTGGTTTATTTCATCGTTCATTGCTCAGATACATCATGAAAGTCATAATTAACATGAACTCTTCACAGGAAAAAAAAGCAAAGCGACCTAGCATCTGATCATATCTCAGCCTGTAAGCTAACTGTGTACAAGTGCAACCTTGGTAACGCTTGTTAAAATAGAAAAAAATATGAAATGCTTGCAAGCATAGCAAGTGAAGATAATTCATGTATCAAAGCTGAGAAATTTCTGTGGACATTTTTGCTGTAATAGATATGTCAGTTTTTACTGTACCTCAAAGACATTTGTGTTTTTACAGGCACAAGCACTTTCTCTCAAAGTTACTACTGGCCTGAAGCAAAAGAAATTAATAAGAGGACTTGCAGCAACATTTGTTGTAAATACTTACAATACAAATTCCGGTACCATCCAGGCATCTATCTGAATTTCCATTACAACTGCACAGAACACACCTTCCTGTAAATGGATCCACACTCTCACGATAGAATCCTGGACTGCATTCCTGGTGCATAGGAGGAGAAAGGAAAAGCTGAACAATGTTTTGCGAAGATTAGAAAATTCATTGATTTAAAGTGATATTGGAAACTAGAAGAAATGTACTGTAATTCTGGTTCAGGATCACCAACATATTAGTACATATTACATGATGAATACAGATAAGACGCAATAAATTACTTAATGAAACTTTTTTTGTCTATGCATACAAATTCGGCTTGGTGAGCAGGTCAGGAAATCTACTTTCTACAAGTTCCCTTTTCATCCAAATGTTAACCATAATAGTGGACCATTCAGGCTATTAAACAAATTTTAGAAAAATAAAGAACTGTAGTCAGCGGAAGCCTTCTTGGTTAGCTTGATTTCTCCAGGAAGGGGTTGTTATGCATAGCCACAGGTTATTTAAACCTCTGCTTATTATAATAATAGCAATAGCAATAGCATTTGATTTATATACCGCTTATCAGGGCTTTTAACTCTCCCTAAGCGGCTTACAAAATCAGCATATTGCTCCTAACAATCTGGTCCTCATTTTACCCACCTCAGAAGGATGGAAAGCTGAGTCAACCTTGAGCCTGGTGAGATTTGAACTGCCTAATTGCAGGCAGCTGGCAGCTAAATACTACATACAGCACTCTGCTCGCTGCACTACCACGGCTCTTATAAGATATCACTGAACACAAGCAATATCAATTTCAACGTCTATGAACTACCTGAACATTGAAAAATTGCATATTAAATTACAGAGGTCTGTCACAAAATATTTTATGAATTCTATCCACTATATTGATGATTTGGTAGCATACTGTATATTTCATTTGCTATTCAGAATATTTTGAGATATATGTGTACTATTCATTAATATCTTTCAAGCAATCAGCAATTAATTTCCAAAGTATTGCTATGATGGCAGTGTATCGATTACTATGGTGGACTGAAAAACATCGGGGAAAATTCTAGATTATGTTTTTCAGCTTGTGGAGAAAAGATGGATAGAAATAATAATAATAATAATAATAATAATAATAATAATAATAATAATAATAATAATAACAACAACAACAACAACAACAACAACAACAACAACAATGCAAATCAAGCCTAAACTGTTGGACTTTGCAATGAACTATATTAAACAGTATATGAATCCATGTTCTCTCTGTGCATAAATACATGGGAGAAAGATCTCAGTGTCACATCCCATTGGACTTGTGTTTGACCTCTGTCTGATTATGGGATTTAACTGAAGTGCCTAAAGCCAGAAAGGTTGCAGACCACTGGCCTGAGGATTGCCCTAGACTAGAGAAAGATAGGCCATTCATACACACAAACACATCTTAGTCATCTCATGTAAGAATGCCACATCCATTAATTAAAAGGTCTCTGATAATTTATACATTATAATCCAGCAATAGATCATTTGTAAAACTAAATGTCTTTCATGAATTTAATGAAAACTGGTGGAAACAATTCAGAAGAAGAAGTTCTTTGTCACCACTTTTGTAGTTTTTGTGGCACTAGATTATTCTCATCAAAAAAGACAAGTCACTACCTCTAACACATAGCAGATTCATGTATTCTTTTTCCAGCCTCTGCCTTGCCTATAATTCTACTCCACAAGTGTCTTAGCACATGTTTAGTAACCAACTGGAACCATGCTGGATACTAAAGGAAGTGATAAAGCTGTGCAGGAGACAATTTTAAGGGGAAAGCTGCAGGAAAACAGTTGTTAAGAACAACTCCTTTCAACATCTCTGCTGCAAACCATCTCCACTGAAATAATTCACCAATTAGATTGTCCTATTGGAGTTTAATTAATGTGTTGACATGCAATATACAGTTGCATTTTCACAAAACCATTATGTAGGAAATCACATAATGAATTTGTTGAGCAAGGGAATATACTTTCACATATTTATTTATTTATTGAATTTATAATGCTGCCTATTTGTCCATGGCAACTTAAGGCAGTTTATAGAATATAAAACCACATTTACAACAAAACAACTAACAAAAAGAATTAAAATAAATAGTACAATATAACAAAATCACCCCCCACCTCCCACCCACTCACCCCCCTGCCCCAGTGACAGCAGATCACACGAGTCATTTAATGGGCTCTGGGTTCCCATTATATACCTATTTACATGAGTAAACTTATGCAAAAAGATACCTTAAAAACTATTAGTTTATGAGATTAGCTTGAATATTAGTGAAACTTTTTGGTAAACAAAATAATTAATCCTTCTAGTATAATGAGTCTTCCACTAGTAATTGGTTAGAATATATTAATCTTGCTGCATTAAGTTAATGGTGCATTAATTTTTGGTAAAATGCTTAATTAATGGAATCTATGGGTACAAATATAATAGAGCAATGGTAAACTTATGGTCAGCCAGATATTTCTTAACTGCAAATCCCAATAGCCTCAGCCAACACGCACAATGATGCTAGAAGCCGCAATTCAGTAGCATTTGGAGAACCACAGATGTTCACTGGTATTTATCAATCAATGCTAAGTTCAGTGGCAAGCAAATGTGATTCATTTAATAGATGCAATTAGGGATAGATCATAGATCTGACATTTGTCTAAAAGCCATTTTCCTCTTGGCCAGATTGACTAGATTCACATATCTCATTAAAACATAATCTACCACTGGATTATGTTAGGTGTTCCATTACACTATGACAAAATCAAACTAACCATGCTCTGGCTTAACCCAATGACCATTTAACAATGAACACAGTTACATGCAACAATCCAAATCCACAATTTGTAAATGTTGGGCTAATGAACTGCCTTACAAGACACAATAACATTATAAAGCTTTTGCAAATTAGTAATTCTCTGTGCATGAATGTACTAGGCAATTATGCTGGGAAAGCCAGCAGAATGGACATTTAAGATCACTGCAAAGATATCTGGATAAATTAGAATTAGTAATTATCAATAAAGACACAGGAAACTGTTAGGGACAATTAAGTAGGAATTAATCATTTTAAACTTAGTACTCAAGTATTTGGTGTGAAATTGTCAAAAAAGCTGTTTTAAAACCAACAGCAGCCTTAATAAAATATTTTTCATCTGTGTATAAAAGAAAAAAAATCCTATAAAATGTCCATATTAGGAGGTTTTTTTTAAAAAAAACATATTTCTTAGATATTGAATTGTTACGTGCGCCATCAGCACTACACTCAAATGAATATTAACGTTTTCAGTCCACATTTCAGCCACAGATGGGGGGAAATGGCTTTAAACAATTTTATTTTTCATGTTTGGAACAACAATTACAATCTTCAATATGAAAGTAAGCAAACTAACCATTTACTGATCTCCTCCACTGGTAGACTCCAGTGTAGATCATGGCTACCAAGAAACAAATCAGTTTGGCCCCAAGGCTGTACTTAATGCGCTTTCATATCAGGATGTTTTAAAAATTCAAAATGAAAGAACAGGTGGGGTGAGAGTAGAGAAAGAGAAGAGTGGTTACCTGTCTTGGTTTAAAATCCCAGTGACCTTGTTGCTGTTGCCCTCGGCCCAAAAGCTGTGGAAATGCTATCCTCTGTTGCGAAGCATGTCCCAGACAGAGCCTCAGGCTTGTGCAAAAGGCCAGCAACCCAAGGCTGCACAGCTTCCATCCTGCAGCCCTCATTTTGCTGAGCCTTAAGCAGAGCTGCTCCCTTGCCCAGCCCTTGTTATTATACAGCACTTTCCCTTATGCTACTTCGTACTGTTCTCCTCTTGGCTCTATCGGTATGCCAGGATCTGCTCCTCCTTTAAACTTGGTACGTGAGTCAGGTTGTGCAATACAGAGCAATGTCTGATGTTAATGACCACATTGCAATTTCTGAAAATGAGCGTATCACTGAATTAAGGTGTGGCAGGCATCACCTCTTCCCTCCCGAGTATAGTGAGACAGTACTAGACAATGAAGCAGCCTTGTAAATCACAGGCTGAGTAATTCTGAGGCAATATGTTGAGAGGGTGTGTTCCTTCCTGGAGTGTGTCTAAGTCTACCTTTTGGCTATGTATTTTCACTAGGCTAGAAAAAACAAACCGACAAACCTGACAAGGTATACTTAGGGAATAGGAAAAGCAATGGGGAGAGTTTATAAGCACGCTTGATCCTTGATCAACTGAGTATTTTATATCACAGACTTAAAATCATTTAAAAATTAAACTGTAAGTGTTTTCAAAAGGACTTTCAACAAGCCCAGTATTGTAACCACAGGAGAAAACTGAGACCAGTCCAGGCTAATCTTAAAAATATTTGCTTTGCAAACATTTACAATGCTGCCAAATCAGTAGGGAAATAATATGAAATAAGCAGGGCAGTGGTAGTGCACCACAGGGCACCACAGAAGAAAGGAGTTTAAGTGGTGCAGCTTTTTTCACTCTAACCACAAACAGCATCTTAAATGTTAGTTGCCTATTAAAATAAGGAAACTCTTGTGCATTTGGCATCTTTTAATAATTTACAGAGACTTATAAGCTATGATTAAGCAAATTTTAGTTTAAAGCCATACATTAACTGGGTTACATTATGATGGCCTTACGCTTTATTTTTATTTACCTATTTTTTATGTTTGTCTACCTTTCTATTTTAATCACAGTGTCTATGAATAAATGTATTTTCTACAACCAGTTTATGTGGATACATTATGGTTTTTCACTGAACTGCTAAAATGGTTCAAAGTAGGTCTCTGCTGCACTTTAAGTCAAAGCATTGTGAATAATATTTTCTCGTTGCTAGAGCCAAATCAGTATTGTTATCCTGAGCGATGTCTCATGGATGATGCAGAATAAAAAGAAAGAAAAATCCTACCTGACATGAATCACCCATATATTCAGGAGGGCAGGAACACGCCTCTACAGCATAAGCGATATGGCTATTTCCTGTATTGGTGGCTTCTTCCAGACCAACATCGCCCAAGGTTAACCGCTGAGTTTCTGTGAAGTAAAGACCTCTGATTTGTAATCCATCTAGTCTAGACAGGACCATCATCAGCTCCTCTCGAGATACTAAGTTATTGCTGCTGATGTGCCTGAAGTTCTCCTGCATATTCAAGATATAAATGAAATTTGGGTCTGGAATACATTGCAATAATCTTTTATAGCACAGGAAAAAGGGGACATCAATTTTCAAAGAAAGACAGCATGAAAATCAGATGCTGGGAGTCTAGGGGAAAAAGTGCTAGCAAAATAATTGTATCAACAAAGAACTAGAATCAGGCAAAAGAATGATACGGAAGGTAGAATCAACACATAATAACAGCATTGGGAGCAAAATATACACAGCATTGATATTTTGAAAATGTTCTTAAAACAGTTGTCAACCAGCAACATCCTTTGTTTATACAAACCAATTGGAGATGTATATGTCAACACAAACATCTTGATTTTATCAAGCTCCTGCCCTAGAAGATAATGTCCATTAAGAAAAAAGTTTTTTGACCTCTTATTGCGTAACTGTCATATCAATCAGCAAGAACCAAATAGGTTGTGCATATGAAGGGAAGAATTATTGGAAAATAAAACTGTATGATCTTCCATTTCCAATATATTAAAACATTAGACAGCATGATGCTATACATATAGTATATTGTCCGCAGGTTCCATTCTTATTCATTTTGAATAGCAAACAGCATCAAATGCTATTCATTTCCACTTTTACTACAACAAAAGCCATTTGTTAGTCTGTTTCTAAAGTGCTTTGGAACAAGATTCAATTCCTATCTTCAGTTCTAATGCTTAAGACAGCCTCATACATCAAAATGTCGGTTTGGAATGGCCTCAATCTTCAAGTACATCTGTAACTGAATGTAGAGTAGGATGCCAAATATCTTTATTTTTCAAGTCTAAACATGAATCAGCCAAGCACTCAGCTTGACTATTCAGGCAACCAGTGCAAGCTGTTGTTTAACTGTAATGCAACAGATTATTGTACCATATTACAGAATTACTGGATGCCAGAATAATCTGATGCTGCACTTCTGGGTTGTGAAGGAAGAAATATATCCACATAAGTAACCAAGCAAACTATCTTTACAATTCGGCTTCTGGAAATATTCCCCCAAAGAGGTGGAAATATTCCCACAAGAGGCAAATTTTCGTAATTAGGAGATCTAGCACTAGATAAATATGGTGTCTCTAAAATCTTTGATTATTACAACACAGAACCAAAGCAAGTGGGAGGAAAAGGACTCAAGCAAGTATGCAGCACAGCTGGTAATCCTCCACGAGAGTCCCAAATGCCTATTGCATCCAAGGATGCTATCCCTCTTTCCAAATGCTGATTGAAAATGCTGTTCTCCCTTGCTGCATTCAGAGTATAAACTTGCTGTCTTCTTCTACAGCACATGGAGACTAATCTAGGGATCCACCCTGTAGTTTTATTTCCCACTGAGAAAATATTCTCAATTATTTACTGAATAATAGGCCATTCTCAATTAGAACATTTAATTACAACAGAAATTCTTCTGTTGTAACAGAGATTCATTATGTAACATGTGCAGAAATATTCACTGCACAATTAATGCATGCTTACAAGATTTTTTTTCCAGTAGACTATGGGATATTCAGAACTGCAGCCTTGGAAACTATCCTTAGAGCAGGAACATTTAAGTTTTCTTTTTCTAATATGGATCAAAATAGGCAAAGATTTGATGACATAGCTTATCAAAAGTGAATTAACATCATTCTTACCTCAACTAATTGAACTGATCCATAATACAGTTTGTCTGGCAAAGGATTATTAGGATCTATATAGGTTATTTTCATCTCTCGGCCCTATGCAAAAATAGTTGAAATCCAATGTCAGTAGACTATTGTACCTATGTACCAAATAAGCATGCTACCCACGGAATTAGCATCATTCAAGTTACTAGCTTAAAACGTAAGCTATCTTCTTGCCAAGTGGATTTATCATGTGATTCAAAATGTAAGCTTTTTAAAAGCTAGGCAACAGTGTGCAAAAAAGTTTGATAATCATGTGAAACAAAATATTGAAACAATATAGTTACTTGCATATGAGGTAAATACCATATTTTTCATTCCATAAGACGCACCTAAGTTTAGAGGAGGAAAACAAAAAGATATATATCAGGAGGAGTCTGAGAGGACCCTAGATAGGTGTCCTCTCATGTGCCAGCTCTGCCCATTGACTCCTGCACTGAAGAAAAAGAGACAAAAGAGGTGGGCAATGACAAAGACAGAAGAGGCGGGGTTTAGCACTGTAAATGGACCCCAGTGCCATGACCAGGCTGCTATTCAACAAAGGACTGGCACCAACACCCACTTTTGGATGGGAAAAAAGTGCATCTTATGGAGCGAAAAATATGGTAATTATCACATTTGAATTTCATCACTTTGGCATCATTATTTACAATTCTCTTTCTCCCTGCAAACCATGTATCTATATAACTGCAACTTATGATAATGCTTTTTGCATGATTATGGATACATGTCAATGGAAATGTATGTAACTAACAATACGTTAACCTTTGTGGTATCAGAAATGTGTTTTATTCCTAGTATTATATTAACTTTAGAAATACTTTCAGTGTTAATAAATTTCAACGAATAAGAATAAAGGTTCCTTCCCCTTCATCTGTGCCGATCCTACACCTCCCTGCTTTGTCACTCTACTATTTCTAGTTTACTTGAAAGAGGTTTACATGACTGTCATTCGGATTAAAGGTGGAAACTGACAGAATTCTGATCATCAGCACCTAAACTTATAACTATTTGAAAGTGCTGCAGAAGAAAGCAATGCCGGCAGCAAGTGACCATAGCCAATATCACCAGGAGATATCTTTGCAGTATGCCAAATGTTGTTAAGGTATAGTAGCCAAAATGGCATTACACAAGCATGGCCTAAAATTACTCCTTGTCAGCCAACAGAAAGCCTATAATCCACCAATTTTGACAGAATCAGCAACTCAGCTCTATCAGTTAAAGTAAACTGGCAGTCTACTGTATTCTTTATACAGAGTCTACTGTCTTTTGAAAGACAATGGAACATGTCTCTAGTGATGTATTATTAAGTTTGTAATGCTGGGAAATGGAGAAGGAAACAGAAGAGACAACACAGATAGAATCAGTTACAGTAGTGATGGGTACATTGATGGAAGACTTGAAAGATCAGGTTAAGGACAGTTTGTCATGATGGCACATAATCAATCAATCAATCAATCAATCAATGCAGTTGAATAACCTAGATAATGTCTTAACTGCACTTGGGGAACAGCACTAGGCTTACATGTGCCTCCATGGAAACCACATGTCTAGCTTCCCTTACAGCCCACTTAAAAACACCATAGAAAAGGGAGCATGAAAAGGATTAACTAGACTGTAGGAGCTCATCAGATACTATCCCTGACCACAGGGCTATCATAATCAAGTTCATTATGGGGCATCAAGGATTATTAATATGCCAAGACCCGTGGTCAAAGAAACCAGAAAAACTAGGACAAAGAACACGGTTAGACTGCCACTATAGTGGGTTGAGGAGATAAGCACATATCATGAGGCCATGTCCCCTTAAAAAAAGGCATTTTTCTAACAGTTAGTAGAACTTAAGGAGCGAGAGTTATCAAAATGGCACATTCAAATAAAGACCTCTCAGACTTTGATATTTTCACATTGTGGCTATGCAGTAAGTATCATGTAAGCATAGAAAATAAGTGGTAAAGGGTAAGCACTTTTTAAAGTGAAGATGATGCTTTATATACATTATTTGACTTACAATTAGCTGTACATCTGGTCTTTTTTCAAGAAGAGCCATGCCTTCACTAGGTAAACCAAAGGATTTTAACTGATAGCTTAAATATCCTCCATATGAAGAAAGCTAAATAACAAATTATAGGAAATACAGAAATTGGTTTTTATTCTTTAAGATAATATTTAGTCTTCACAATATCTTCAACCGCATTTCCAATATTGGTACACAGAGGTTAAGAAAATTTTAAAAAACCTTTGTCATTAAAAAGCTTTTTATTGATGTACCAGATCATCACTTGCTAGAAACTTACTTTGCCGGAATTCACTTTGTTCTAAGTGATACTATGATTTGTTTGGTTTTGGCTTAACATATTGTATGAATCCAGCTGCTATAATTCATAAACTATGCTTTACAGTCTCATGGGAGCCCAGTCAGCATTTGGCTATTATAAATAAAATAAAAAAGATAAGAGAAAATAGTATTTGGAATTGATAAAGGGACAATTTTAACAGATATTACAGAAAAGATCATATACCTTATTCCCCAAGTAAGATGATGGTGCCACCCAATATAAATTGTGCAGAAAGGGAGGTAATTCTTGGACATCGGCAACAACACTGTTGCTAATAGGATTGAAAGTTGTAGGAATACTCATGGCATTACCCACTGCTTCCAGATGCCAGTTTGTCATGTCAGTGAACTAATAGTAAAATAGAGCAGAGACACAACGTTTTTGCTTTTAAACTAAGGTTTTCCCACAAAAGTTAATTTGCAAGATGGAGTGGTATCTGATAGATACTTTTTCTTCTCTGGCTTATGTGAGAAGGTTTTCCAATTCCTAATACAAACAAAAGTTTTCTTGCCATTATAAAATACTGGCTGTGTAAAATTTACCTATGGAGATCTGCTTCCAACATCACAGAAAGGAAATCGTCCACTCATCAAGACACAAGTTGTATCATAATGCAGTGACACAGAGCATACTAATCAGTCACATGGCTATATTTCATTAACTCCTTCTCAAGTTACGCAGCAACATGGAGTAAATTTTTTAATTTTTAATTTTTTTAAATTTTAATCCCATTTATATCCCGCCCTTCTCCGAAGACTCAGGGCAGTGTACAATATGTTTTAGCAAATGATGGAAAGCCAACTGCCCTGATTCACAAGTGAGGTGCCTTTTTGAAGAAGCTGGAAAATTTCCCGAGAGACATTGGTTTCTGGGACAAGAAATACGATTTGGGCAATGCAACTGTAACAGATGTTAGCACTTCTGCTCATGGCAAACAAACAAGGCAAGCTGGTTTTGCAAAAACCTGCTGAAAGCTAAAGGAAAAAAAACAATTGCTTTAACTCAGCAGGATAAAATGACTTTATAAGAAACAGCAATGACATAGACACAGGAAAGGAGAAAATGCATCTTAAAATCCTCAGAACAAAGAGAGAAAACAGAACAGTATTAATGACTGATAAAAGTCTTTCTGTCATTCTTTTCTTTTCTTTTTAAATAATGCTCTTGTAAATTTTTCTCTTAGAATGAACAGCTTTAGAATCTGGAAAGCCACTACTGATTTTTGTGCAGCCAGTTCAATTCCCTGGCTACCCTACAATCAGAGGTCTGATGCTCATTTCAGCCTCAATCAATCTTTGCTTTTAACATACAAAGCAAAACTCCAATTGCAGATATTTGGGGCTCTGATCTATCTAATCTCCAAAGGGGAAAAATATATGTAGCATTGCATACCTTGACTCTATGTTTATTTGTACTGCGGCAAATATTGGTGGCTCCAAAACAAAAGCAAGTAGTACAACCTTTGGGATTAGCAGGGTCCATATAAAACGATCCTGAACGGCACATGTCACACTGCACCCCTTCCACATTCTCCTGTAAATTGGTTGGAATAAATCATTAAATGTTTCCACTTAAAATGTTCAAGACAGTTTCTCCATGGTCTTTCACTACTCAATAGCACAGACAATACTAAAATTATCTCTTTTGTAAGGAAACTTTTTAAGTCTCTTCAGTACACAACAGCCATTGCCACAAACCATTATGCAGCTGTCAGTTTAAATAAGGGGCCTTCCACACAGACATCTTTGAAGTCTTCTGACATAAATGTCATTGCTGTGTGACTTAAATGATTCACGCTGAATGCACCCAATATTTTTTATCAAATCATAAGAAACCAAAAATCTATTTCTGGGAGGCATGAATGCTTCTATTCTTTTCTGTCCCATATTATCCTACATATTATCCCATTTTTCTTAAATACACATTTGCATTGTAAATAAGCCCTTCTACTAGTAACATATTTCTAAAGAGACACACTTATAAATACACTCTCAAATGCTTTTAGAACTAAGAATTCTGGAAAATTATGAAAGTCGGTAATTACATTCTCCTCCTATCTTTAGTTCCAAAAGGACAGATCATCCAATTACTGAGAAAATTTAAAAAGGCCGAAGCCTTCTTGTATTCCTAGTAAAAATGTAGACTGTAAAGACTGTTGTGAGAAGCCTGTCCACCTCACATGTTCGATAAACACAGCACAGAGAGTTAATGCCACAACATTTGTGTCAATGCACACTTCAGTTTTTTGCTTTGATTAAGATCATATTGCAACGGTTACAGGAGTCTGAATGGAAAATAAATTGCCTTGTACTGGTATTATACACAGATGAAGAATTTGATCAATAGAGGAAGAAAATTGATGCTGCATCCATCAAGAACCTTTTTGAGGACAGGTCATGCCAATAGGGACAAATAAATGTGGTGCTGACTGATACCCAACCACTGTAACTGAGTGTAGATTTTTTTAAAAAAATTCCACTTATATGCTGCCCTTCTCCAGAGACTCAGGGCGGCTTACAACTTCTTGAAACATTAGCCTTCATTCTTTGTATA
>JANHFR010002230.1:76698-87772 GCA_032468015.1 Mimophis mahfalensis | reverse complement strand
ACATGACTGGAAGAGGAATTCTGGGAGTTGAAGTCCACAAGTCATAAAAGAGCCAAGTTTGCCTACCCCTGCCCTAACCAATTAAATATCTAACACTCTGCTGTATCCAATGAAATAAATTGTCACTGTACCGAATCACATTTATGTTCTAATGTGCATAACTACATGGAAGAATTGCATTCATGCTCCTTTCTACTTCAGCTTGCTATCTACAGTACTGAAATAAGCCTTTTGTTGTTCAATAAACCAACTGTCCAGTTTAAAACAAAACCTTGTCAGAGAAAGTTTTCCTATAATTATACATAATTACTTATTAGTACAGAATAGCAATAGTACTTAGACTTATATACCACTTTACAGTGCTTTATAGATTTCCCTAAGCAGTTTTACAGAGTCAGCATATTGCCCCCAACAATTTGGGTTCTCATTTTACCCACCTCGGAAGGATGGAAGGATGGAGTCACCCTTCAGCCTGCTGAGATTTGAACTGCCAAATTGCAGGCAGCCAGCAGGCAGCAGAAGTGGCCTGCAGTACTGTACTTTAACCACTGCACCACCGTGGCTCACAGAATAGAATAAACTATTATTTTTCAGCTATATGAAGTAATTGGGTCATCATGGATCATCCTACTATTAAAAGGTCACTGCATACGAAACACTCTCAGCTTTGGGATAAGAGCCATCAATTCCTCTTATAAAGGATTTTAGCAATATGCTAAAACACAGATATTTTGTCAGTAGAAGAATATAGGTAATGCAGTGTTTCTCAGTCTTGGGATATCTAGACGTCAACTCCCAGAATTCTCTAGCAAGTGTGGTATAGGATTCAAGGCGCTGAAGTCCAGACATGTTAAAATTGCCAAGATTGAGAAACATTGAGCTAGAGTTAATGTACAGTATATCTAGACAGATACAAAGCTACTGCATAGATGAAAGATAGAATCGGTCTATTAATCATGTCTCTAACAAAACAGCCTGTAAACATTGCTTGCTGTTCCAATGTTCCCACTTTAATTGTATGGCAGAACAATAACCAAAATGATGCTATCTCTGGGAAGTAAAATAGGTCTGCTGCTGAACAATGGAATAGAGTAAACCTGGCTCAGTAGCTTTACTATTGACTGCTTGGCCAGTCAGTAGTAAGCCAGTCCTTAAAAGCAGCAATGCCCATGTTTCATGCAGAACATTTCACAAATTAACTTTCTGGAATAAGCTCCCTCGTAAGCCACTCTCAAAAATCACCTGAAGGATGTGCGACTAAGAATAAGGGATTGACCCAGAGTAATTAGTGAATTCTGCAGTCTAAAATTTAGCTATAGCATCCTACTGTGCAAAAAAACAAAGAAAATCATTCCATCGTAGAAATACTTAGATACCTGCACTGTCCATTAATTTTATTGCATTCAGGATTCATAGCACTTATAACTCCTTTGCTTGAGCAATTACACTTTTCACAGCCCGTAAGAGGATGGTATCCAAAGTGCAACCTCACACATGCTTCACATCTAGGCTTAACAGTTTGCGGGGGACAAATACATTTCCCAGTGATATCATCACAAAGACGCCTTCCACAGCTGCAAGCTAGGAACAAGAATACAAATTATTTCATATACAAAGAATATTTGAATTACATACAGTGCTCTTGTTGGAAAAATAATCTGCTAGAACTTATTTTGTCTTGTTCCAAAATTCTTTGAAAAAAAATTGATCCGAACATATGCATGCTCAACTAATAGTAATCATTTTTATCAAATACATGGCTTCCTCTGCAATGTTACTTAAATAACTGCAAACGCTGCTTAACATAACTGAGCAAGAAATAATACATTAGAGATGAATCTTGAATACTTAATAGTATCTGGATGATCACATCTCAGTTTGGGAAGCTGAGATATGAATTATGTTTTTCACATCCAGGCATCTTTCTTGGCTACATCCAAAGTTCAAGTTTTCAATGAAGTTTTCAATGAACTCTGAGCAAAATCCTTACATTGAAAATGAAATCAACAGCAAAACAAGATATTTGGTTCTTGGGCAACATTACAAAAAGTGGTTAACCTCAGCCATGTGGAATGGCTACTTACGTTTGCAGAATGGAAATCCATAGTAACCTGTCTGACATCTGGTGCACTGGCGACCGATGACATGTGCTCTGCAGTTACACTGTCCCCCATCAGGGTTGCAAGTAGTGCTGGTGGCACCCTTTCTGTGACAATTGCATGGCAGTGCCCCGTCATTAAAAGCAGCCACCAGTGATCGAGCTGAATTTTGACAAAATTCTGAGGAATTGCCTGGACTGTTGAACAGAAGGATAGAAAGAGAGCACATTGGAGTTCCACTATCAAAAAGGCTATGCCCATTTTCAATTACAGGTATATAATATAAGTTTATTCAGTAGGCTTTTAACCTAATCCATCTTTTTTTTTAATGTACCCGTATTTTTCGGACCATAAGACACACCTGATCATAAAATGCACCCAGTTTTTAGAGCAGGAAAACAAGAAAAAAAATATTCTGAACCAAATAGTACCGGTATACTAAAATATTTAGCTCTGTCATTCTGAGACACCTGGCTTGGCTTGCCCCCACTTGTGCACGCGCTGGACAGCATTTGGACCATAAGACGCACCCTCATTTTCTCCCCACTTTTGGGAGGGAAAAAGTGTGTCTTATGGTTCAAAATTTACAGTATATTTGTTGACTTACACAATGTGAAAACTGTTTCCACCACACTGGCTGATGAAATCTGTTGAACGGATCACACTTTCTTTATGAAGAAGTGCATAGCTGTAGCTATGTGCTGGAACAACCAGGATATGCTCCTTTAAAATTATAAAATTAAATTGCATATTTTAGAAAGTTAAAGTAATCATGCACAATTTCCAGACAGTTTCCATGCATTTTAAGGTTGTGCACACGTGTGAAAAAACTTGCATTGCAACTAAGTCCTAAAAAGGTAAAAAACTTAAAATACTTAATATTTATTGAAAACAATTCTAAATCTTTACATTGTTATATTAAATAGTTGTATAATTATGAATGGAGGGAATGTCCATTTCTAAATGGGGCTTGCCTTAATCTCTCTTATTCTCACAGCTCCCTGGGTCCCACTCTTTCCCCCAGTACTAGGAAGCCTCTACTCCAGAACAAATCTTGAAAGGGGAATGAAGTTGCTTCCCTCTCTTCTGTGAATAGTAATAATTTCTGCCCACAGAAATTTGTATTCCAACCAATATAGCACACTTTTCAGATGGTCACTTTAGAAACCAGGAACGGAGTGAGTATATTTTGGGGTGATACAAAGACAATGATTTCAAGATTTTTGTGAAAGTAATGAAAAAATGAAAAAATAAATGTCAAAGAGAAGATGAAGAACAACACAAACAAGAAACGTCTGCCCAGAAGTAGAGTTTTTCTGAGCAGAGTCTCTGAAAGAGTATATAGAGTTTCAACAGGTTATGAAACGAATACCTCCTCAATGTATAAAGGTAAATGTAAAGGTTTCCCCTGTCCAGTTGTGTCCGTGTTGGGATGCCGACCAGTGCCCTAATGCAATTAAGAGTTTCAAACCATCTGGCAATAAAAATCCAGGCTTTTAGTAGAAGCACCATGTCAGCATTACCTAGGTAAAGCCAACTCTAACTTCCCCTTTCACGCCTTGCCTCTGACCCTATTTCCCCATCCCTCCGAAGTGTGTCACCCGGTCAAATTCCCCAACGAGCTAGTTTTGTGGGTTGTAGAAGTCACTCCCTCTAGACATTGCTGGTATCCACGGAGATGGCCTTGACTTTCTCAGCCAAAATGTATCTTGTAATGACTGAGGAGTAAATTCCTTGGTGCAGCTGTGAGGCATGATTTCCCATCCCCCTGCCTATGGCGACCCGGGAGCAATTCTAGGGGGCAGTGCTCATCTCCGTTTCTTAGCAAGGGAGAGACATTGATTAGCAAGGGAAAGACATTTCCCCTCATGTGGCTAGTATGGCTATACACCAAAGGTGCACAGAATGCTGTTACCATCCCACTGAAGTGGTATCTAATTATCTGCTTGCATTTGTATGCTTTCAAACTGCTAGGTGAGCAGGAACTGGGGCAAGCAACAGGAGCTTTCCTTGTTGTGCAGGATTCGGGTCTCAAACCCAGGCTCAGCATCTTTGCTAGTGGGAAGGTGGCAAGGATTGTGAGCTATCACTTTAGTTTCTTCTGGCTTCCCCACTGACTTATGGGAAGCATGTTGAAAATGAGGATCACACAGCAACAGTGACTATAGCAGCCATGCTATGATGTTGAAGTGGCAAGTTTCATTCCCACAGGATTCATGGGTCACAGTATTCTGTAAGTTAACCTATTTGAGTTACTTTGATTTAATAATTCTTGCCCTTTACTTTCCAGAATCATCTAATTAAAGGTTACAAACAATCAAGCAGGCCTGAAAGTTTTACCAGTAGTAGTATATACATGTGTTGAACAAAAGACAGTGCTGAGCAATTTTCAAAGGACATATTTTATGCAACATAGTGCAATAACCAAAATCAATTTTCTCAAACTCAGGACCCTCCAAGATATGTGGAGTTACAAGTCCCTAGAGCTGCAGCTATCATAACTACTGACCATCATGGCTAGGAACTCTTAATTGAGGTTTTACACATTTGGCAAGATATGGAAGGCCAGTTGAAGCTTTAGCGTACCAAAGCGTAAGTAAATGTAATTGGATAGTCTCTACCTCAATTAAAAATTAAGCAGGTTTTAAACTTACCAATACCATTGTTCTTTCATTGGGAATTTTCATAGTGACTGAGATGTCATGTTTAAGGATATCAAATTCAATATGATTTTCAGACATTACCAGACTTCGACATCCGGAAGTATGTGGACAAAATGAAGCATTGTAAGAACCTAGAACAGGTAGAAGAAACTGGGATAAGGACACATCTAATTTATGAAAACTCAAATGTCCAAAAAAATCTAAAACATTGTCTAGGTTACCTGACCAAAGTTGTCCTCCATCCAGTAATACTTGCACTGGAAATGTTGGATTTTCTGGCTGGTAAAAATGTATGATAAACACATATCTGCCTATATGTGGGACTCTCCCATTCAGGGTAATTTGGTTCTGTTAACATAAATATGTGGAAATTAATATATTGGTCATTACAAACTGAACACTGAGCATTTGCACCCTAATGTTTCTTTGATTTAATACTAAAATGATGTGGAAGACATTTGATGACTTTAATAAAAAAAAATATTTTGACCTACTTTGGTTTGAACCCTCTCTTTCCCAGGAAATTACTGAAAACTAAAATAGAATAGAAATAATATAACCTGCTTATCAAGTGTGATATTTCAACTATATAGTACTTCACCTATTTTTAGAAACTGGAAATGACTTTGTAGTTGCAGCTTGTGAAGGAAAAATCATAACAACAATTCACTACTCTTCTTCTTACGATCCTCTACAAGACTATAGAAGCTTATACCGTAAGTAAAAGTAATCTATCAAACACCAATACAGAGCCTTCTCAGTTTGCTGGTAAAGCTCCATTCTTTGCCCTCTGTCAAACTTCTTCCTTTATCTGCTTTAAACATGGTTGACATTTTCCAGACATTTGATATAGAGTGGTTCATAGTGAAATTTTATTATAAACTAAGCAATATTACTGGTAGAAGATTACAGTCCTTTTTTCCACCTTCTGAAATTTCAACTTGGTGCCTTTTTTTTCTTTTTAGCTCAATTAGCACTGATAAAGAGTGAGAGTTCAGCAGTGATGCAGTTCAACTGGTGTAATAACTGGTTCGCTTCACATGCTCTGTATGGGGAAATAGCAAGGAAACTTACCTATTATTGAAGCCTGGTGATGAAAAACAGCTGAGGCACAGCAATCCGCATTGCCATGCCAATCAGCTGGGCTTCAAAAGAATGAAATAAAGATCAGAATAACACAGGGGTGGGTGGGGCCAAACAATTGCCAGAATTACCAGTTTGCCCAAACCAGGCCAAACTGGTAGAATCCCACCACTACAGTTCAGCCTATGGCTGATTTTTTGCGACATGCCACATGGCTTGGTACTCTCTCCACTCCTGTTTAATATCTGCATGAAGCTGATGGCTCAGATCATTCACCATGAGAGGCTGAGGTATGCTCTCCACCACTGTGATCCAAGTAATGCTGTTGCTGCCCTGTCTTGATGCCTAGAAGCTGTGGGGAGTCTGGATGGGGAACCACAGACTTGGCAAGGCTGAATGGCTTTGGGTACATGGAGCTTCAAAATCCAGGACTTTAGCTACCTTAATTCTGGATGGGGTTGCATACGCCAGATGGACCCAATTTGCAACTTGGGGATGTCCTGGAGATGTGATTTCTGTTTGAAGAATTGGTAGCTAGGAAAGACTTCAAACAACTTTGTGTTGTGCACTAGTTGTGGCCAGTCCTGGATTGGTCCAACACTCAGTCATTCAGATCCTGGCCATCTAACATTTGGATTACTGCAATGTACTTTACATAACCTTTGAAGAACATTCAGAAGCTTCAATTAGCACAGAGTGGTTGCCTGGGCAGTTCACACCAGCAGAAAAGGCAGCTGCAGGCCCCATCAGTCATGGATTTTCAGCTGGTGGGATCCAAGAGAAGACCTTCTATGCTGTGGCTCCTGCCCTTTGGAACATCTTATCCCCAGAGGTGAGATCACCTTTCACCCTTCCAACCTTTCATAAGGCCCTGAAGATTTGGCTCTGCCAGGTGGCTTGGAGCCGCAACAGGAGAGTATCACATTGGGGATGGTTGATAGTTTAAGAGGAAATCCCAGATCCCACACATACATCCTGCTCCTTATCTCCCCATCTTGTAACTATAATTTTTAACTTTGATTATAACTCCATTTTTATCCATTTTGAAATTTATCTTATGGTTTTAAGGCTTTTAATGCTGTAAGCTGCCCAGACTCACTTCAAAACAAAATGGGTGGCAAATAAATTCAATGAATGAATGAATATAAACTGACTTTCTAATTATACAAACTCACCACAGAATTTGAACATAGATATAGAAAATTATGAGGTATTCATCTCCACCCTCAGGTGACAAAATGAATATCCATATGGAATATGAGCTTCAAGAGTCATCTGAGCTACTACATCTGTTTTCTAGTTGTCAGCTTCTTGAAAATCAGTTAAGGGAAGTATTCAAAGGATTTCAGGCCTTCAACTCCATAGCAAGTAAAATTAATATTTACAAACCAACAGGCTTAAAGTCCCTACTGGGCTTTTTCTACCTTTAATGCAAAAGGTAAATTACCTGTGAGGAAGACAGAGTCACACCATTAGCTGAGTGAAGAGATGATAAAGAAGAACTCAATGAATCCCAGGAGACCACATATCTTGACCCTTCTACAACTTTGCTGTCCCTGTGAGCATCCAAAACTACAGCTTCAAGAGGCTTTTCATATTGCAATGGTATACAGGAGGCACTTTAAAGACAGAAGAATGCCAAATGAATGTCGAATATGGCATATTTCACCTGTATAGTCAACATTTAGGACACAACCAAAGTGTGTCCTAAGTCCACAAGTCTTAAAGTTGCCAAGTTTGGAGACCCCTATGTTAGAGTAGTGGAATGATAGCTACGCTGCACAATGGGCATTGTAAACAGTCCCAAAACACTGAACAAACTGAGAAAATTTATATTACTAAGTCTTAAAGTTCACTTCTGTGGGAAGCAAAAGGGAAAGAAACATTTTACCTTGAACCATGGATATGTGTTGCAATGCAATAAACTTGAGGTTCCACATAGTCCAGAGAAAAATCCTCAATTGGAATAATGCAAATTTTATGCTAGGACAGAAAGACAATGTACCTGTTAACTTTTCCCCATTAATAGGAGCATGTGAAAATGGGGGCTGCATACTATTTAAACTTTTATTTATGTTTCTAGAAAAAGTAAATATAAGAAAACTTTCTAGCTAAAAGCTAACACAGTTTGTTGAGACCTGTGAGCATAGGACTTGTTGGCTCTTCATATACCAAAAGGTGGCAGTAGAGATCTTAGAATAAAAACTACCATATTTGAACCTTTCAAACAGAGGAATCTCTAAAGAAGTTATTGTTTTATTTAGTATACTGTGGTTCCAGAAAAAAACATACATTTACAGCTTGACTTTCTTTTGAGAAAGGTGGCTCATATGGGGATTTTCTCTAGGTAAGCTGAGAGAGAGAACTGGCCCAAAGCCACCCAGTAAATTTCACAGTCAAGTGAGGATCTGGAAGTAACTAACTGACCTGGTGTAATTTCCTTATCGCAAGACCCATCGCAAGACTCACTGATGACTCACACCTAGTCCATCTCAAGACCCATCTGAAGAACCTCACTTGACACCCCCATACATGAAGCCCTTATAAACAGAAGAACACTGATATGGAAGACGTTACCTAGAAATGTTCAGAAACCAACCCACAACCTTGGAGGATAAACTTTCACCTTCATCCTACACCCAAGCTACAGATCTTCACCACTATTGCAAATTCCTCTTGAGTTGTCTTCTGCATACATAAAAACATGTATACGCAATCATATACCTATATATCAAAAATGCTTAGTTAATGATAGTGACTAGGACCAGCAACCCTATTTAATTATTTTTTTATTTAATTAAATTCAGCAATGCAGCTGAAAACTATGGCATTTTGTCTCCAGTTCAAGGAGGGGGTTGGACTAGAGGTCTTCCAAGATCCCTTTCAGCTTTGTTATTCTATGTGGCTGCATTGACTTACAAAGGCAGTTCCAGCAGTTCCATTTCCCATTGTTAGGTGAATCCCACATGATTGTTAGGTGTGACATCATGTGATCACCATTTATGACTCCTGCCAGCTTCCCCACTCATTTGTTGGAAATTGTCAGTGGAGGTTGCAAATGGTGATCACATGACTGTAAGACACTGCCATGGGATAATTGCAAGCTGGTTGCCAAGCACCTGAATTACAGTCATGTGAATTATAATCATGAGACAATACAACAGCCACAACAACAAGGATTAGTTGTAAGTTCTTATTCAATATTGTTGTAACTTCAGTCACCAAGCAATTAGTTGCTGAACAAAGACGACCTATATTCTCTCCTGCACAGACAAAATACAATATTCACACATGCAGTCATATACATGTATATTTACATTTATAGTTCTCATTATACTTCTTCTGAATTCAGTCCCCTGTACTAATGCTAACAAGAAGTAAAAGTGGAAGGAAAAGGCAAGGGTCTTTGACTGGAAGTGTAGAAAAGCTGGATTTGGGGTTGGGAGCAAGATCATTGATAGGCAGAAGGATATAAAAGGAGATGGGCAGGCAGCAAAGGACAAAAGTTAGATAGAATCATGACAACTGGATAAAGCTATAAGAGAGACACCATAATTGGTTGAGCTGGAATAAGATAGCATTCCATATTTCCTATATAAAATAGTTGCATATTTTCTTGATATCCTGTTCAGGAAAATATAAGAAACTCACCAGTAGAAAATCTATAGCTGATGATCTGAGATATAATGTTGTATGAGCCAAAAGGTCAAAAACTGCAATACGAGCCATATCATCGATCACAACACTGCGACACAGGAAGCTGAAACAGGTTTTAAAAGTAATTAGTAAATCCTAATATTTTCCAATTCCTAATAAGTTTTTTGCATTTTTTTTGCCTAATGAAAAAGATTCATTGAAGTATGTATTTAGTCCAGGAATACAGGATAAAAACCCCAAAATTATCCTTTTATACAACTGCCCATAATTCCATTCCTGGTTTCATTTCCCAGTCTTCATGACTGACGGTACAAAGAAATGTTTAAATTATTGTTATAGTTCAACAATAGAAAGCAATCAAAATGCCTTTCATTCCTCTGGAAATCATCCCCTTAGGCAGGATGCAAATATAATAATATTAATATCAAGAAATAGAATCTGAAATATATCCTGCCCTTTCTTAGCTTAAGTTTGCTGAGGATATTTAATATTTTAAAAATATTTCTATATTCATTTCAGTGTAACAGGAATGATTTTAAGTCTTTACTTGTGACCCACATTTCAATCATACAAGAAAAAAACTTTTTAATTTTAAATTAACCTTTTAATTAGACATGAATTAATTAATTAATGTCTAATTGCATTAGAAAGAAACTACAACTGTTTTCTTGAAAGCAGAGACAAAAATTTGAGTCTGAAAAACAAACTTGTTATTAAGAGTGATATTTTTATCAGGTAAAATAGAGGAGATTAAAAAAAGAAATACAATGGAAACTAAGAACCCAGTGTACATTAGTGTACATTCAAAGTGACAATAAAATTATTCTAAGTTCTAAGTCTAAGTCGAAAGAAGGAAAAAAAGACAGGTATATTTAGATGATGAAAGCCCAAATAAACTTATTACATTTTTCTCACCTATATTTGCAGCTGTATATATTAATTTTAGCCTCCATCACTTGTCCAAGACTCTCAGTCTTTATATAGCCGACATACATTAGGTCATGAACTGTGACATATTCAAAGATGATTACATAGCGGCCAACTTGCGGAACCCTCAGTTTGATCTGTAGATTCACCTAAGGAAGATTCAAATCATGCTTGGATGTTATCAGAGTAATGGCAGGGTAGCTACTTCGTGCACTAAATAACCACCTAGATTTTTAAAGCAAAGGAGAGTAACATTACAGTATAGGGAAGTAAACCTTTCAGTGCTTTTTTGCTAGGAAAATAATATCTATTTTCTTCTGCATTTTCCAGGGTTAATACTTTCCCTATACAGTTAGCTTCCAGCATGGTGTCTATGTCCTTGCAGATATCTCTTTGGCATTAGCCAGTCTCTTTACTCTGTTTTATTTTAATTAGATTTTTAGTACAGTGCTGTAAAACAAAATTCAAGCACCCAGTACTATATACAGTACTAGCTGATAACCCAGCTTTGCCTGGGTATTTACAATTCCCAACATTCTTTGCCCAATTTGCATGCCTTGCCTGGTAACTGTCTGCACATGTGCACTACAGCTTGGGAATGAAATGTCCATAGGCCTCTTTTTTTGAGTGACAGGAACATAAGAA
>JANHFR010002230.1:64257-76598 GCA_032468015.1 Mimophis mahfalensis | reverse complement strand
TAAAATTCCACAAACTGCCTTGCCAATACACCCTCTCCTTCCTCTTGTGTTAAGTTTGATCCTTAACACATTGTGGGCTTGGGAATGAAATGTCCATAGGCCTCTTTTTTTGAGTGGAGGAAAGACTGCTCAAAGGGTTTCATGACACACACACACACACACAGTGCTGATCTCGCAAGGCCAAGGTACGTATATGCAAAGTTTGGCCAAGATTGGTTGCTCCATGTAGGAACGTATAGAGCACATACACACACATACACACATGCCTCACCACACTTCTGTTTTATATATAGAGATTTCAGAAGGCCTTCTAAGGCTTACATGAGTCATAAAAAAAGATGGGGGATGGCTGCACCTACTGGTTCACCAACCTGCCCAGAAAAAGAGAAGCAGAGTGGTTGGGCAACTACACCAGTCTGATTTCTAGTAAAAAAGTATTTCATAATTATTACAATCTACAATGGCAGTCATAAAATAAGCTCCTTGTTGGCCATAGCTTTGGGAGAACGCCCACAATACACCCTCAAAATTATCAATGTGCATGTGGATCCAGAAAGGAGATGCATAAAACAAAAATGTATCAATCTGGCACATGGTGCATCAAATATATAGGCAAACAAGGAAGCTATCAGAATGGTATATACAAGTGTAATAGAATGTGTGGATAATCTTGAGAAATGAGAGGAAGAGATGTTGTCTAGGAAATAACCAGACAAAAGATGCAAGAGACCCAGTGGCTTAACAGGAAAAGAAACATAGGAAGGACCCGCCCTAATTGATCGAGCAGGGAATTTTGTACTTTTATACTTGCAAGATTCTGTTGATGTAGCCTTACATCCAGGGGATGGTAGAGGACAGGAAGGCCTGGAGGAACATTGTTCATGGGGTCGTGATGGGTCGGACATGACTTCGCAACTAACAACAAGTCTTACAATAAAGTAAAATTAGTTCATCTCGTTGTGTTTCCTGTCTGATTTACCTCAGAGGGGTAACAACAGCTCACCTTCCCTTAACCATTCAGAGGAGAAAGATACATAAGCTACATTTTATCATGCCCCATTTTGAGAGGGATGATTATATAGTAATAGCAACAGCACTTAGACCTATATACCACTTTACAGTGCTTTACAACCCTCTCTAATTGGTTTACAGAGTCAGTATATTGCTCCCAACAATCTCAGTCCTCATTTTACTGACCTCAGAAGGATGGAAGGCTGAATCAATCTTAAGTTGGTCCGGACTGAACTCCTGACAGTGAGCAGAGTTAGCTGCAATACAGCATTCTAATCACATATACACACACCGTAGAGGAAGCAAGAACTGTCTCTACAATATTTTTACACAGTATATATCTTCTGTAGTGTTTTCAGTTGCACAGACTGTTAGGAGATACTATAGGCACTATGTAGCCAATTTCATCCTATAAGGATATCTTACCTCCTGACCACTAATATGCGACATCACTGGATGTTTGAGTGTTGGCTGTTGGAAAGTTGTTTTTCGGTATTCTCCCCTATGCAAGAAAAATGTTACCTCTGTACCAAAAACACAGTGATATCCGTCCACTGGCAAGTGTTCATACTGCAAACAGCTTGAAAATTAAAAAAGAAAAAAGAAAGTGTTTAACTGGATCATCAATATAAATTTTAGAGATTCATAATAAAAGATCCATTAATGTCCCAGAGATACTAACTTATCTGTTGTGATGTATTCTGAATATGTGCAAGGCTGTACAACTGGAAATTGCAAAATGGATGCTTCATAGTAGTCACTTGGTAAGAGGACTAGGTAATCCTAAAGTGACAGAACAATACTAGCATAAGCATATTAATAGCCATTAATGTATTATATGAAAGTTTCAACAAAATTATCTAATAAACCAACTTTCTCCAGCCTTGTATTCTACAGAGATTTCCGGAATTCTAAATAACAGAGATGTTGGCTGAGAAACTGGGAGTAAAAGTCCACAGCTCTGAGAATACTCAATTTAGAGAAGGTTATAATATACATTTGCAACCAAGGTTCAGGCTAAAGTCCATTCAGGATTAATAATACAATTTGCATATCATGTAAAAGTTATCAATCTATATGTAGTCTACCCATATTGAAACCAATTTCCAAATAATCCTATGTGCAATTGTGGTTCAAAAGCACAGTTCTGTATTCAACATATCCATCAGTTCCTACTGCCTTTACAGGGATGAATCTCAGATATAAGTCAGATTCTCGTACTAGCGCTTGAAGCGTGTGCCTGACTCATTCTTTGCACCAGTGTGAGATTTAATTTTCGGAATCGACATTTTCCTTTTATTTGTTTGGGAGTATTTTAGCAGAGAATTAGTTTCTGAAAATATAAATACTATTGTAATAGATCTTCTTACCAGAAGGACACCCTCTACCATGATTTTAAACATCCAAGTTCCAGGTCCCAATAAAAATGAATCTGCAAAACTTTTTCCTGGAACAGTTACAAAAGCTGGCTCTCTACTGAGTGGGAAGAAGATGTCTTTGCTCTGATCAGCCCCTGATGGAAAACAATCAAATTAACAATTTACTGAACATTATTCATCCAACAATAACATTACTTAATTCAAATTAGATAGTCGGCAAATGAAGGGGCTAAGGAAAAGACTGAAATACATGTCCATACATGATCTGCCGGCATGGACACCATTGCCTGGGGAATCTGCAGCCTGATTCTAATGCAAAGATCTTAAATAAATAAAGTGTAATTTAGAAGAACAGAACAAGCCACGTGTCCGTATTTCCCCCTGCACCCAGCTTTGGAGCTCCCATTTTGCTTTATTAAAGCTGGAGTTTCCTCTGACATCTGAAATGAGCACCTTTAGTTAACCTCTGCTTACAGATGAAATCTTGGTTTGTAAGGAAGATATAGTCTCTGTATGAACATTGTGTGAAATAAGTTGGCAGCTGGGATAAAAGTACCAGAATTGGATACATAAAATGAGGAAACTAATTTAGACAAGAACATGGAAACAATTATTCTCAAGTAAATAAATTAAAAAATATTTACTGTTTATGAAACCTTCATTCAAACAAAAGGAATCTTAAATTTAGCCATGAAACTCATCAAAAGCAAACTTTATCTACTTCTTGGCAACCAGCTTAAATTTTCCAGTGAGGTAATGCTCAGAAAAGTTATCAGCCATACAAGATGTCCGTCAACTGTAGTTGTCTCCTAATAGCACTCACAATCTAAAGATATATAATTCATCTAGTCTAATGTTTCACAAAGAAGCTGGCTAGGGAATTGTGGGAGTCGAATTCCACACATCTTAAAGTTATCAAATTGAGAAACACTCATCTAACCAAAGCTCAGTGTATGTACCGTTCACATTGTAATAACCTTTCAGACAAAGCACCCATATTTCAAGTTCTAATCCCTGTCAAATAACATAGCTTGCTACATAAGGGTTGAAATTAGTTGCTTTTAAAGGCACATGATTAAAGCCAAAAGCAAGTCTGCCAAAATCACTTTTCCTAAAAGCACCTTAAGAAATATCTGTCAGCACTAAAGAACTAATAATAGCAAGCAAAGAGAAATATGGATAAATTATGCAGATCGTGAGTATGACATGCACATGTCGGCATCTTTTGTGACAACAAAGGATACTAGAAAAGTACAGCAATTGAAAATTGTTTAATAAGCTGGGTTATGGGGCTTTTTTTCATAATCACTTGTTCAAAGACAAATAAAGGGGTTGTGTGTTTTTTTTTTTAAGGAAGAGCAAAACACCTGAGTAGCTGGGGGACTTTATACTTTTCTTTAGCTTGACCCTGCTTATATCAAGAGTGATTAAAATTATTTGTTCTGGATTTATGACCAAATAGGATATTTCTGTCACTATGTATTTATATGTCACTTTTGTAGCCACAAATAAGGGCAGACAGATCACCCATACTCTAGCAGAGGTGTCCACAGAATCTTGAATTGAGACAGCATGGCAATTCAATGTATTGCCTACAATTTTGTTTGAATTTAGTCATTTGAGTTTTCAAATATCTTTAGTCAAACAAAACTGTGATTTGAATCACCCAGAACACACATATTTATGATCACAAAACAATTAACTAATAACAGAATTATCCTATTTTCTGAAGCCAGATACTATGTTCAACTATGTAAATAGGCTGGGATAGTGTACTAGGTCAAACGCACACAGACAGACTCACAAAAGGACAATTACCATTAATGAAATATATGGTGTTAAAAACAAGCAACTCATGGTCTTTAAGAAAATTGATTAAATACGTTGCACAAACACAATCTACATGTGGGGGGAAAATAATACAATGTGCATGAAGGAAAGAAAATGCATGGCTGATACTTATCAGTGGCCTTCCCCAAATGAAAGCTGCAAGATCAGACTTGGAGTAAGAGACTACAAAATGCAGAAAACTCACTGGATTATGTAAACAAGCCTTGTTAAATACACTCTGAATTGCAATGAACTTCATTGCATGTCACCAAATTCTACATCTGTCCTGCTTACCTACCTTTTAGGGTCCGAGATTGATAAGCTGTTATGTGGCCAGATACTATTGTAGTCCCAGGATTTATATACCTCAAGATAACATGAAATAAATAGGGTTTTGGTTTCTTCACACTCAAAGTTATCCTGACTTCATTCTGTAAAATGACAGTTAATAAAACAAGAAAAAGATAGACAGCCATAAAGTGCCAAAAGGGTAGGCCATGCAAGCAAAATATTCAATTTCTATCAGGGGGAAAAAAAACCCGCTCTCTGTCTCTCTCTCTAAATAGATACAGACATGCAGATGAATACATAGAGAAAGAAGCCTTTTCTGAAGTAAGGAAGAAAGAAGACAGGCAAACCTAGCAAGAAATGTAATTCACTTACAAGTGTTATTAGGGTCAAAATGCTTTCCCTCAGCAATTGATATCTTCCCTTTAGAGTGTTTTGAAACCAAGCTGACATAGTGCAGTACTAGATGGAAGAGCTTAGGAGAAGCCACAGTGACAGGAACTACCACCTCTGGCTGGGAAAATAAGAGGCAAAGAAGAGGACAGGAAAGCAAATTACTTAATACTACCACCGAAAGACAGGAAACATCTAGTAACATTAGGAAATGCAACATTATGGGTAGACTTTACTCTAGGTCCATAAAGAATAAAACATTTCCCAATCAAGTATATAAACTGAGATGTTTAGATATACAGTATAATGCCTTATTTGTCAATAGTCTGAGGCTCATTTGCAAGGATACTTTCTTGTATTCATCTTCCTGAGAGTAAAACCCACTGAGTTCAGAGTCTTCATTTCTGGTATGATTGCCAAGTGAATTAGTGAGGGACTGTTGTATCATGTAGTGTTATCCAATTACCTTTGATACTAATTTGGTGAAATGTTGCATTCCAACAATCAAATATTATATACTTTGTATCATGACCATTCTCTGGCCAATTTTACATTAGATATTTGAAAAATAGGGTGTCTCCCTCTTTAATACATTATTGTATTATACCTCACTATTGTTAACCATGCAAGAAATACAGTTGGAAAGAGTTCCATGCATTACACCTCTTCTTATAATTGTTTGAAGACAATCATTTTCTTCAAAATCATTCTTTCTATTATGTTCATAGAAATGTAACCATTTGATTTCAAGTATGTTTGTGTGGAAATGGAGCATTTGCTCCATTTTTTTTCCAGAAGTCTACAAATAAGTTAGTCCTACTTTCACTGTTCTTATTTTCAAATATGATGTTGACCACTGACAGCAGATGGGATGTAATCTCATGTGTCATAAATCAATGGCACAGAAAATAACTGAGAATAATTCCCAGTGTTGTCAACAAGCTGCTTTCAATTTAATCAGACATATAAATTACATTTTAATTGGTGTTTGGGCAAACATGGATTTCTAATGCTAAATCCTAATGTTAAATAAAGAGATACCACTAGAAGGAATTCAGTTAATGAATCAAAACCTACAGGTGATTTGATTTCTGAATATATTTCTCCTTTTTTTGTGATTCAACTGTACCAATATTTTTTCATATAAAAATTCTTATTTTATAACATCACTCTTAGTGGGTTGAATTCTTTTAATTCCCAACATCACTGCTCAAAAAGATGCATGGCGAATGTTTCTATATGGCTGTAGAAAAACCATGGGATACTAAGATTTATATAAAACCTAAAAACCTAATTGTTGTATTTAAACATGACTGTTAAACTAGAAATGTGAGAATGAGCAGTAACAATGATGGGGATAAGATAGAATGTTATTATTATGGTTGATGAATTTGATGTGATGTACCGGATTACCCAAACTTTGAAACGCAATTTTTCTTAACTTTGAAAACAAATAAAAATTTATTGGAACAAAGAACCTAATTGTTGTGGGGAAAAAATTATAGGTATATATCATTCTGCTGTTCTAGGATGTCTTAGCTACTGCTAAGAAAATTAGATGGAATTACCACTTAGATCTTTCTGCAAACAGTGTAATAAAGAGATCACATTTTATTGAAGAATGCTTTGTTTTTCATCTCCTCTTTCACCACCTAAAACAATTTTTCCTAACCTTGTTCATTTCAAATGTGTTAGATCACAACTGTCTTAAGGATGATAGGTGATATAATTCAACAAATCTAGACAGGGAACAGGCAAATCTAAAGAAAGGGATTTAAATCTGTGGAAACTATTCCAACAGGATTAGAGAGATGGTGCAATCAGACCAGGATTAATTCCCACAACGTATCTGGACCAAAGTAAAGTACATGCCTGTGTTGAAGACATCTGCACATATCCTCTCCAACTGAAGCCAGGAAATTCTTGAGGATTATAACCAAACCGGACTCCTCTTCCATTAGGAGATGTGCCATCCTCAATTTCAAACTTCATGTGATGTAAATTGGGTAGATAATAATTCTTTTCAGGCCTTTCATAAATGAGATAATAACAATGTCTTGCTTTCTTTTTAAACATTAATGTGCTATATATTAACATAAGACTCTACTGGGTCAAATATTTGTTTAGCATTCTGTTTTTCACAAGCCATTGGAAAATTTGCATTTAAGACAATAATTTTCCTCCTCATAGGTTCCCTAAGTACACTGTCCCTATACATGAAGCTTTGATTTACTTATCAACAATATATTTAATCATTTATTCAAGTACAATATTTCCTGCTTTGTATTTAAAAAATAACTTCAAAATAATCCTAAATTCAAATCATGCTATAACACATGGACACTTAAGTATACAGTAAATTAATATAAAAAGAGAAAAGAGAAATAGCACAGCCCTTACAAGCAAACTATCAGGATTAACATTAATCTCAGACTTAAACAAAACTGCCTTTACCAAAAGCAAAACTAAAAAGAAAGGAGCAAACGGGCAGCTTGTTGGGTGAGTTTCACAACTGGGGTGCACCCCATGAAATCCATCTAGGCGCAAGTACAACAAGCAGTGGTTAGAATATAGTACTGCAGGCTACTTCTGCTGAGTGCCGACTGCCAACAGTTCAGCAGTTCAGTCTGCACTGGCTCAGGGTTGACTCAGCCTTCCATCCTTCCAAGGTCAGTAAAATGAGAACCCAGATTGTTGGGAGCAATATGCTGACTCTGTAAACCACTTAGAGAGAAAGCACTATGAAGAGGTATATAAGTAAGTACTATTGCCATTGCTACTTAAATATTGCAATTTTGTATGTAACCACATCTTATTTCATGCTAAATTGCTTGGTTCTAGATAGAAAAGGCCTAATAATGCCTAACGAATTACACTTTATATTTATTCTGTTTTTCTTTCCTTAAACCTTGTGGGTTTGTTGCAATATGAAGAAAAACATAGATGGCTTGTGATGTTCCTGCTTTTCATAACTAAAAAGGGATGCCACAAAACAAATCTTCCCATTTTACTTACTCTGTACAAGTTTTCCCAATTATGTGTCTTCTGCACTGGCAGTCACCTGTCAAGTCATTGCAGACATGACTTACAGACCCTCCCACATCACATTTGCATCCTGCCAGTGAAAAATAGAATCTAATTAACTTTTGGTCAAATAACAAACACAACACACTACTAGAAGTACAGTAGGTTTCTATACAAAGAAAGTTGAACAAGATGTTTTTCAATTACAGAATGAGAAGGAACATTGAAGACCATCTCATTTATAAGAAGTGTGGTTCATACGGCACTTCCAATACAAGTTGGTCTATCATTTCATGAGGGTTACTACTGAAGAAGACACCATTATCTTCTAAATAATTCTCATACTAAAAATATTTTGCAAAACATTGAATATTTATTATATTGGCCATTTATTTTAAAATATATCTGATTTAAGCAAAATATTTATCAAAAGCTGCAATTATAAATGAATTTGATTGTATTACACTATAAGCCAACCTATGAATGGCAGCTTTCTTTGATGCTTGTTCTGTCTTGCCCTTGCCTGTCTTGAAATACCTATTCACTATCCTAATTGAAGTTGATTAAGGTGCATTAACCTCCTAGCTTTTATTTATTCATGGTTCAAAACTGTATACTTGCAAGATACATTCCAAAATGTTTGTGAATAAAGCTGTTAAATAGCAATATTATCTAAACAATCTTTTCAGAATTGTGTTATTGTGTATCAAAGGTTTGCTTTTAAAAGCCATACTGTACCTTGACATCCAAAATAATTTTTGGTTTCCAGGCCATAATAACCAGCTTCACAAGTATCACAAGGACCTCCGCAAACATTAGGTTTGCAGTAACATTCACCAGCCAGCTGTAATGGAAGTTGGAAGGAAAAAAACCAAGGAGAGGTTCAATCTTTCCATTGATATCAACAGGAGCACAGAGGAAAGCTTTGGACATTATGTGTCCTAAGCTTATTTGGTAAATGGGTATATAGACACGAACAGAATATTTGATTGGATTGCTTCTTTAGAAATGCACGTTTGACATCCTCCTACAATTCAGAAAACAGGTTTCAGGCAGTAGAATAGAATGAAAACATCAGTAGAACAGACTGAAAACAAAGTGTATTTCTCGTGAATTTCCATTAACTTTCAACTGCAGCCACTCTTATAAGGTAAAATACATTGGAAGACAGAACATATGCTCACATTTCTATTAAGTTCATTTCTTCACAAATTCCAGGAGTCACAATCTGAGAGTCCTCCATTAGAGATTCTTGCTAATGAGTTATGGAGGAAGATCTTTCTCATCGTTTATAAGAATGAGAGACTATTTATGGAATGCTGAATTTAACAAATAATCTATGACTTGAAACATAGTTCTTTATATTATTTTTAACACAGTAACCTGTTTGTAGGGTTCTCCAGAACACTTACAGTATGATAAAGAAATTAAAAAGCTATGGCAAAGAACAAAGCTGTGTCTTTAACTGTACAGGTGTCTGCCTCTATAGATAGACTGTTATGGAAGAGCAAAAGTTTTAACCGACAAGACTGAGACTGAGTTGAAAATGAATTTTCAAATGACAGGCTACAAGAATGACATGGAAAACAATATTACACTGACATGCAAAAAACCCACAACCCTGCTGATCTCTTAAAAAGGATATACAAACTAAGACTGGATAGTTTTCATATCTTGGGTTTTACAAAAGAGACTTGCTAAAGTTTTGAAGAATTTTGTGAGAAGGGACAAAGAAGAAATGAAAAGAAATCAAATCCCAGTTCATTATTTGAAGGAAGTAAAGATCAAGATTGTTAAAAATAAAAGGAAGGAATATGATGCTGGTTTATTTTATCAAGGTTAAAATGGATATGTTGTTCTATCTAATAACCCTTAATGACTTTTTCTAATCAGGACCGAACAACAAGACTTTAAGAACTGGTTTCCGGATAACAGATAGGATATCTGAAGAAGAAGGTATTTGTTGTATTTTAAGATAAAGTAATGCCTTTAAAATTGTTTATACTTGTTCTGAAGAAGGAGAAAGTCATTTTTCTTTACTATATTTTTTTCTTTCTTTTTTGGAATTTCTTTTTTTTCTTTTTTTTCTTTTTTTTTAAAAAGTTTGTATTAGTTTTTATTGTTGTAATTTTAATCTTAAATAAAAATATCTATAAAATAAATTTATATTGTTTTACTTCATAAAAAGATTTTTGTAATTTTTTAAATGTAAAACAGAATGTAGATAAACTGTTAGTAAGTAAAATGCTTTTACCTGCTGACATTCTCTAATACCACTTAGTACTCCAGCTACTTCACACTGGCAGTCTGCAAAAGGAAACAAAATTAACTGAATCCCAGCTAATGAGAAATTAATTATAATACTGGGGTTCACGAATCAAATTACAATCCTGGACATTTAGGTTCTGGTGGTTTTATATAGCTGATAGATTTGAGTTTCTCCATAATACTTAAAAGAAATGACCAGCAATGATGCATCAGTACAGGGTATACAAATTTTCAAGTTCTCTAAACCCAACTTTCAGGTACAATGTTAAAAATCATGGAATGTTTGAATTAAAATGTTAAATTAAAGTAGCATTTCCTGTTTCAACAACATATTTCAAGATGGTGACAGTGGAAAAGTTCAAGAAATAGTAAACTTGAGATCTACCCTGCAATTTCCATATTTACTGGGATTCTGAGAGATGTTAGCAATTGAATCATAAACTTTGTCTCTTATTTGTTCTTTATCATGTTAAATATCAACATCTTTTCTCTAATGAGTCTGCTGCAAACATTGTTTTCTTTTTTTCCTAATCAAACTTCTTTGTCCATCACATTAATAATTAATAATTTCTGTTAGTACTGATTTCTCTTTTGATTGATGCAAGCACATTACTGTTTAGATGATGTGATTATTTGTGGGAGAAGGAATACATTACACATCCATTTGCAACATATTGTATAAAAAGCAAAGTATGCATTTTGCAAAATACATTAGAAAACATTTTGCAACATAAGCAAAAAGCAAAATCTCCACTAATGTCTAGTGTTATACACTGAACGGCCTAACAAACTTCCCATCTTTCAGTAGCATGGAAGCATTCCATGCTATTCCACTCCTTTCAAAGCTGATGAACACAAAATAGATTTGGGAAATCTCAAATGGTCTGATATTAGTAGGAGGAAAATAGACTTGATTTTCATTATATGCACAGTTACCTATACATCCATAAGGATTAGCACTGGCCAGCTTCCAGTAAAGTGGCTTACAGACACTACAGGTTGGGCCCTCTACATTTTGTAGGCACTGGCAATAGCCCTAATAATGAAGAGAAAAAGATATTTTTTTAATAAAGAAAACTAAGGTTCATACATGGCTAATGATGTAGAGAACTGAGATAGGGAACAATTTTACAAGTGTAGAATTGATTTAATGAACAAGCTGTCAATTATATCCACAAGTGAGCCTCAGTCCATAACTATTAGACTATACTGACCATAATATTTGCAGGACTGAAGAGGACAGCAGAGGACTTTATATCAAAAAGTAGAAAATCTCACAACAGAGACAATCTTAGAAGTTATTTTTTAAAAATATCTTACTTAACATAGAACTCTTCCAACAAGGACAAAAGTTTTCCACATGGTACTAAAAACAGTAGTGCGTGCCACAGAGTGTTACATGGGTCCTTGTAATCCTTTCTTGTTTTACATATAAAATAAACAAGATTGCAATAGCAGCTTAGTTTTGTGTCTGGAGAAAAGCAATTATAGTAAAAAGAAGCATTTGGGGCTGATAAAACTATCCTTTATGTCTCCCGTGGCAGCCATTCTACGAATGGGCAAAGATCCCATACAGCTAGTTTGCCAAAGAATCCATGACATATTGTTGACCTTTCCTATGTGATTATTAGCTTAACAAAATTGAGATTCCTGGACATTTCTGAATGTTTAGCTTCTGTTTAAATATTTCTGGTGGTAACACTTCCTATTATTACAATATAATATTTCATTCCCCACTATCAAGCAACTTTTATGGTATAGGTAGTCCTTAACTTAAACCACCAAAGTTACAAAGACACTGAAAAAAGTGGCTAATAATTGGTTTTTACACTTACAAATGTTGCGGCATCTCCATGAAGTACTTGCCAACTGACATGTATTTATGATGGTTGCAGCGTCCTGGGTTCATTGTGATTGTCATTTGTGACTTTGGGGCGTGACTCACTTAACAATCACCTTCTTAGAAATGGAAATTCTAGTCCCAATTGTAATCATAGATCAAGGACTATCTGTAACAACTTTCCCCCCCCTAACCCAGGGGTCTGCAAACTTAAACACTCAAAGAGCCATCTGGACCTGTTTCCCACAGAAAAGAAAACACCGGGAGCCAATAATTTAACAACCGGTATGACTGGGTGGGCGTGGCCA
>JANHFR010002230.1:46126-56953 GCA_032468015.1 Mimophis mahfalensis | reverse complement strand
ACATTCTTGGCAGTAGCCTAGACTTGCTGTCTCCGCGTAGACTTGCTGTCTCCAGTCACATGACCACCTAGCCATGCTTGCCTGCTAAGCCACACCCAATTTCAAAAATTTTTGAAACCCACCCCTGTACAGAATTGTATACAGAGAATACCCATATACATTCACGGAAAACACTTTCTTTATGGAGACTTTAACTTTTAAAATTTGGAGGCATCCAAGGAAACATCCCTAAGACAATTTAAAAGATAGACCCAAAAACAGGTCCTTTAGCTGTTAAGTTCTTCACCTCCCCATGAAGTGCCTTTAAGAATAAAATGGAAAGCCATTTAATAATGTGAGCTCACTTGCAGCACAAATGATCAGATTCAAATTACCTTACTACAGATACATTGTGAGGTACTGGTACTGTATATAGCCTTATAGGAGACATATTAAAAATCAGAGAGACCAAAACATACAAAAGATACAATTGTCCAACAGGTTTGGCATTTGGCATCCTAACAGAGAAATTTTCCCATGTAATCTAAAATAAAAAGCATTACATGCAGTGTAAGTAAACTTCTTGTTAAAATATATTGAATCATTTTTTGTATTAACATATATTTAGGGGAAAGGGCTAACACAAAGAATAGAAAAATTGACATACATATACATCCATGCACTGCCGTAACTGGAACACCATATGGACGATAGTATCCCTTCAAACATTTCTCACAATTTATACCAGCTGTGTTGTGCTACATGGGATAAAATAAAGAAGAAAACTGACATAAGAGAAATATAATCAGAATAAGAGATAAACAAGAAACTACGTTAAGTTTTGGCAAGTTTTGGTCTGTTTCCACAATGAAGAAAAAGGTTGATGTAGCAGAAGTGCAGTGACTTGAGGTTTCTGTCAATGTATCAGAAAGGCAGACTGAACCAAGAAAGAGAAACTTTAGGTTCAACAGAGATTAGCAATATTTTCTGACATAAAATCACATGGTTTCATGTAATAGCACAGGGCATCAAATTTAAATAAAAAGGCAAAATAAAATTAAAAATGGTTACGCTATCATGAAATATCTGAATTTTCATATGAGATCTCATGAAATTTGGGGCATTTCTATTTTTTAGTTTTATTGCAGTATGATGATGAGGTTTTGTGGGTGCCACCTGATGGTATTATAGGTGTTGCACTGCCAACTTCCAAAGTTCAACTACATATATAGTAAACAAGCAGAATTCCATTATGGGATATCTCTCTGAGCAATATAGCATTCACAAATAATTGGAATTACTAAGATTAGCCTCTCAATTTCATCAGCTGAAAGGACCATCAAGGAGTTGAAGGTGCAATTTTGTCTAGCCAATTACAGCTTTCTTATCTGCAACATATGACCTACTTTTTTGTGTTTGAGTTTTGATTTGTTTCTTGGTGTGAATTCCTGATCTATTAATTCTTGTTTCTATTCTGACTATTCTCTGTTGTTTTCCTAACACAAAACTGATTTCTGCTATGACTCAATCTTGATATACATGGCCACACATTTCTAACATAGCATTGATATAAAACACATAAAATTATAAATATCAACCATAATAAATTCATCCTTATATGGAAGATGAATTCAGTTCTATGCACCCTATTTCAAAGGGTGCATAGGGTAACAACTATTCAAGCTCAGAGGTTGAATAGTTGGTTCAAGATGGTTGGCTCAAGATGGTTAGGAGTCTGGAAAACAAGCCCCACAAGGAACAGTTAAAGAAATGTAGCCTAATGAAAAGACAAATGAAGAGAAATGTGATAGCACAGAAATGGAAGGAGACATAAAGTAACCTCAGCTGGGTATCGGGAGGAATTTCCTACCTGTTAAAACTGTTTACTGATGGCATAGATGCTATGTAGTCTTCAGATTAAGACCATAAAGGAGCCTGCCCATTACAGTACATTCATATATCGTAATGGTGGTGAACTTTTACAACCTTTTTTGCAGCAGTGTTTAAGTGAACACTGCAGTTATTAAGCAACCCAAAGGTTATGGGCAGGATTTTGCTGAAAACTGAAAGTACTGGATTTCAGCAAAACCATCATAAAACATGATCACACGACAATTGGACAGCTCTAAATGCAGGTGTATTACTGGGTGCCTGAAGTTCAGACACATGACTGCAGAGAGGGCCCAACCACTATCTAAACCTCATAATCTTACAAATAGCTCTACTAGCCTAAAATAGTTCAATTCTACAGAATAGTCCTGCATAGTTAGCAATCAAAATTGAATAAAGTTTTGAGTGATAGAAAATTACTCTCTTCTCTAGCCCCGAACTATTGAAGTTCAGCCTGCCATTTGCAACTTTCACATACTTATCAATCTACAAAATGGGTTACAAGAGGTTTACCTGACAGTCAATGCAGACTCCTCCCCCTTGAAACTGTCCATGAAGATTTAAGCTTTCTTTACGTCGTTCAACTTCATGATCATAATAGCAGTCAAGGGCGTGGCCATGACAGTTGCAGGCTGAGAAAGATGGTGAGTTAAAATTCTTTTTAACAAAAGAAGAAAATGAGCAATGGAACACTGATTTTTTTTTAAAAAAAAAAGCATCACAAATTGCACATACAACCTGCAGTGACTTTTTCACCATCAGCAGCAAGGCAGATAATATGTGCTCAGCTTGAATCAAGAAGCATTCCCATCTACCAACTTTAATCAAGTTGGCTTGACACAAGAGATTAAAAGGGCTATTTAATTGCAGAATCACAGTCCAGATCTAGAGAAATACAGAGCTACCATGGGATTCATATCTGTTTGTTTTACTTACCATTTATATGATTGTTATTATTATACAATGTAAATGTTGCAAATGTGACATGTGTTTACATGAAAGCAACACATGTCTTTCTGCATGACTTACGTTCACAGAGATTTGGGCTGCTGGCTGTTGCAGGTTGCCAACTTTTCTGATTATATCCTGGACAGCAACGATCACAGGTTTCCCCACAAGTATTGTGTTGACATTCACATTGGTACCTATATATATTACCAGTAAGTAATTCTCAGTTAAATTTCCCCTATTGCACTTTTCATGATTTTTGTTGTACTTTTTGTATCTTATTTCTTTACGATATGTTTTTTAAAAATAATATAATGTATTGATTATGTCCTAATCTAGGAATTACCAAACCTGTCAACTTTAAGACTTGTGGATTCAACCCCCAGAATTTCCCAATCAGCTATGCAGACTGGGGGATTCTGGGAGTTGAAATCCCCAAATTTTGAAGTTGACAAGTTTGGAGATGCCTATCCTAATACAATGATAATACAAATTCATATTTGTTTATGAAATGTATATCCCACATTTGTATTAAAAAGTCCATACTAACAACTTTCAAACAAAACTCCTTCTATCATAGCCATGGTGATGGATGAATGAATAACCTTAGCAATAAGAATAGCACTTAGATTTATATACCACTTATCAGGGCTTTTAACCCTCCCTGAGCAGTTTAAAGAGTCAGCATATTGCTTCCACCAATCTGGGTCCACATTTTACCCACCTTGGAAGGATGGAAGTCTGAGTCAACCTTGAGCCTAGTGAGATTTGAACTGCCTAATTGCAGGCAGCTGGCAGCTAAGGACTACATACAGTGGACCCTCAGGTTGCAAATGCTTCAGTTTGCAATCAGTTCAGGTTCCAACCCAATAATCCAGCCGAGTTTTGGATCCGTTTATGATTCAAAACTCGGCTTGCAAACAAAAAACCTTCGGAAACCTTCCTTTCCGTGTTGTTTTGCCTTCTGCACACGTGCAGAAGTGTCACTTCAGGGCGCAACCAATTCGGGTTGCGAACGCAATCCCGGAATGGGTTGTATTTGCAACCCAAGGTTCTACTGTACAGCACTCTACTCACTGCACCACCACGGCTCCTTCATATATACCTTTGCTATAATCTGAGATTTTGGAGCAAGGAGAATCCCCAAATCACCTCCATCATTTTATAAACTTAAGCAAAAGTCATTTGTAAGAACTGTTGTTTTGATTGTACAGTTGGTTACTTTACCTGTAGGAACCTGGGTCAGTTTTTCCAACACACACATCAGCATGTCCATGACAAACACACTGTCCACCAATGCTGATATCTTTTAAACTGTAGTAGTACTAGATAACAGAAAAAATAAAATTTACAGACAAATAGCAGGAGCAATCTATTTTCAAAAATTTCTGTTAAATATTTTCATGGATGCAAATTGGACGCTAATTATTTGCTGTGAAATATAGATCTGGCCCAAGTATATTCTCCAAACATGTATTACTTAATATAAATCATTAGAAGGAGATTGGTAGCAACTTCTCCAAAAGAGCAAATGCCTTTTAATAACATTTGTTGATCAGAAAAGATGTTACCAGACTTCTGGTATTTTGTCCCTTGGCCATAATGGCTCTCCTACTACAACGCTACTAAATCATGCATTTGTTTCATATATTTTTTTGCACTTTCTATATTTTAATGTTTTTTCACAGATGAAAGAATTAGAAAACAAGAAACAGTGGAAGGAAAGGGAGGGAAATGTATTAATACTGATAATAAACAGGTAATGAGTTTAAAAAGCTGTACCTATGGCAAAGAAAAAACACACTACAGACGTCCCCAGAGAAAAGTTGCTACAATACTAAAACTATGAATCCAGAGTTGAAATCTTTCAGCTCAGCTATGTGATTCATTTGGTATCGGGCCCTGCCTGCACCACTACGAGACCGACACGATGTACACCATGTAGATCACATACGAGATGACATTTCATGACTCTTCTGGAGGCACAGGGAAAACATTTTTAACTAATTTAATTGTCACCAAAATCAGGGCTCGGGGAGAAGTTACTCTTGCCATCGCCATTTCAAGAACTACGGAGACGTTAATGGAAGGAGGGAGGACAGCCCATTCCACACATGACATCACCATTCCTGGCTGAATACCACCTCTGATTAAAAGTCTGAGGAATTTAATTTTCATAATACACTCCAGAAGAAAATTGTGGGTTTGCGTATATAAAGTGTTACTGTAAAGAAGCTTTTAGATTGCAAAGGTAAATTTATCCATCAACAGGGATTAGCCATATTTTAGTGACAGATAAGAGCCCATTCAAATTGCTATGCTGCGGAAGTGGAGATGTTTACAAATATTGAACATTCCTTTGCCATCTCAAGTTTTTAGAAAGTCTCTCAGGTACAAGAAGTATGGACAACCACTTTGCCTAACACTCTGTAAAGATTATGCCAGTTTAGAAGAGCTAAACTCAATAGACAATATTCTTACTCAATAAAAAATTAGCACAAATGAGAACATGCATGCAGAAACGGTTTTGAGTTCATTGCTCTTGCTCTCAATCTGAATTTCAATAATATGGAAAATTTATATGAATGTTATATCCTAAATTATCAATAGTGAGTAGAAGCTGGTTAAAAATTGGTCAAAAGTTTTGCAAAACAATGCCATTATTATCTATTGGACTCCTTCTGTCAAAAAGAACAGGAACTCACTCTGCGTGTCACAGTTGGATCCTGCTGAGCTTTAGAGATCAAGTGTCCAAGAAGAGTGTTGGTTCTGAGGAAATGTAAACGAATATTTGTGGCTTTAGTAAACTCTCTGAGTGTGAAAGAATGGCTGAAATTATGTGCTCCTGGACGGCCATTTACCAAGGATATCACAATCTGATTAAAAAAAGAAACATGGATAAATCTGCTTTAATTTCAATATTTTTAAAAAATTGTTAAGAATACATGTATAAATGATTTTAGCATCCATCTTATGTTTTAATCTTTCTCTCCACTCATCTTATGTTGACTTTCCCATTAGTAACCCATTTTGGAGGTTGAATATGTGGAATTTAGAGGATTTGTTGGCTTCCATTGGAGAGGGCTTCTCCATTCTCAAATGGTTAATTGGATGTAGTGTAAATTCTGAAAAAAGTCAGGTGACACTTGTACAGAGCTTGAAAGAAACCCTTGTATGTCTCGTCATATTTTCAAACTTATTGGTTAAGTTCACACTTCATGATAAACTAAAGGATGATTAACATCCTAACATTGATTCCTCAACTGACTAGAATAAAAATTGGAAAAATAACAATATGTTCAAAAGAACTGATTATGATTATTACAAATATCAGTAATAGGTATGTGTACATCACTAGATGACTGAATACTGTTAAGGCTGATCAACGTGAATTTATTTCCTGCTGTAGCATAAAGAGTTAAGAAATACATAAATAAGCAGAAAGCGTTCTTTTAATCAAAGTCTGTTTATAGCAAAAAGAATATACACAATGTTCTTATGGAACTTTCCCATCAGCAAGAACAGGTTCCAAGTTCTTTTTAACAAAAGCTCATTGTAGAATACTAATAAATTGTGCTAACTCAGAATTCAGTTCACAGAACAACACTATTTTACCAGTAAAGTTTTATTGGTTTAAGAAAACCGACTGAACAATGGCAGAATGGCAAGCATTGAAACATTGATGTCTTCAGCTTACCTCTCCATTTTCTAAAGGCACTATCCGAGAATATTCTGTTGTGCAAATGACATCATTATCCTTTCTGATAGGATTGTTAGCTTCCTTTCTGAAATGTTCCCAACAGTCTGCCTTAGAATCTAATTTTTAAAAAAGAAAGTCACTTTTAGTTCAGTCTCTGATATGTTTTAATTGTGTCTTCTGGTCTTGATAATAAGATTTATAAGTAAAACACATGATATCATCAAAGCATAAGAGTTCATGCTGGAGCAGCTTTGGTGTCTTAAGTTATTTTCCCTGCTCTTAGGTTCTCCAGAGTGCATGGACAATCTCCCAAAGTTGTGTCAAAGTATTCTTGGCTCACAATATATTAATGTTTAATAAATCTGAATCAGGGAACAGAATGAAGAAAAAGGAAGGTAAACAGTCTTTTGAACTGTAACAAAAACTTTGGGTTATCATAGGCATAAGCCACAACATATCTTGGTCCCACTACTATTACGTGGCTTTATTTTTTACCTTAACTATGAATTAGGGAACAGCATTTTAGACTCATTCTGTGTACAATTCAACATGGCTAACTATAAAATTCAATGAACTTGAATTCTTTTATCTTTTTTTAAAGAAAAAAGTACTATAAACATTGAAAGAGCTATGGTTCATACTCACAGGCAAAATATTGCCATGGTGTATATGTTCTTCCAAAGTCTATTGATCTCTCTAATACCCACAAATCTGGACGAGGAGAATTTGCAAATTTGATGAGGACATAGGCCACATGGAACAACTGGTAATAAAATATATAAAAGAACATTAGAATATACCTGACAGCACTATGAAACTATAAAGTAGAATGAGTAAACTAAGTTTTTTATTGGTAATGACTGGCATCCATTTCTAGGTGTCCTATGTACTTTTAGGGGAATCATTAACATTTTAGGGGAATCATTAACATAAGATTAATACTGCCCTAGCCACAGTGATTAGAATGCAGTATTTCAGGCTCACCCTGCCCACAGTCTAGAGTTTGATCCTGATAGACTTGAAGTTGACTTGACCTTCCATCCTTCAGTAAAATTAGTACCCAGATTTTTGGGAGTAACATGTTGATATTGTAAACCGTTCAGAGAGTTCTGGAAAGCACTAGGGAGCAGTTTAAGTAATATTACTATCATCATTTGATAATTTGTATGACTTAGGTAGTGATCATTTGACATTTACTAACTTAAGGATTGAAAATAGTGACTACATTAGACATCAGAAGTACCTTTGAGAGCAACAAAAATTTCAAAAATTATTAGCAAATCTAATGTGACAATGGAGAAAAGTTATACATGAGTGGAATGTATACTGTATGTTAACTGAATTAAATTATAATTACATTTAACCATAAATTGGATGAATTCAAATTTCATTTCATTTCTGATGTGAACCATCCATTTTTTTAAATTACAGTGTGCCAATCAAGGGTTAACAGAAAATACTGTGCCTTTCTATGTATCAATATACATAAAGGTTAATCTAGTCAGACTTTGTTGAACAGACTAGAAAATCAAAGAATTTCAGAGACAATCATAAAGTTACTGTTGGATAAATCAATAGAAAGGAATGTACACAGACTTTGTCAATAGGTCAATTGCCCTGGGGGAAATACACAGAGACCGCAGCCTCCAAAGTATAGTTTAATATCTGAAAAAATTGATGAATCAAACATTTTCATTCAATACAGAAAAGCTTGTCATTAAAATATCATCCCAAGACATTTTACAATATTTTGAATTTCTCAACTTAAAATTCCTTTTATTAAACCATTGAGATTCAACTGGGAAAAAATTTACATGGACATACAAAGAACTGACAAGAAAAGTGATGCAAACTCATATGAATATTTTATTGCCTGTAATCTCAGAATCTTTAAAAGAAAAAAAAAGGGGGGGGGACTTCAGGAAGCATGTTTTGCATGCCAAAACTCCCAAATTCAATCCCTTGCAAGCAGGATTAGCTAATAAATGATGTGAAAACTCTTTCTTGGCTTGAGGCTTGGAGAACCACTGCCAGTCAAAACAGGTGACTGTGTGATTTGAATGTTTTCATAGTTTAATCTAGTATGAGAAAATGCCATAAATGTGTAAGATTATTTATGCTAAAGTAGAGCAAAGAACTTTTTAACTTGGCTACTAGGGTTTTATTCTATGTCCACAGTGGACTATCTCTGCCTATAGGAAATCCATAAACAGGTCATAAATGCACACGTTTCCCAGTATATGACATTGAAATGCATACTGGTCTTGATATGGGAAGTAACCACTGAGAATATTGTCTTTCCATAAAATCATAACAGACTCAATGTCAAGCCCAGGAAAATCAGAAAATCCAGGCAGTTCAAGTGAGTATACGGTAAATAGTTATTGCGAGCTTAAGCTCTCTACAAGAATCTGAACTACTCAGTCTCTCAGACTCAGTCTGGTCATCTTTTATAGTCAAAACTATAAACAGAACAGCAATTCTCCCAACGGACAGGAAAAAGAATAGTTTGGGATGCTGATCTTGTAATATGCTGGAATTGTTTGGATTGTGTCTCCAAAATAGAGATGTTATAAACAAATCTAGTAGTTTGCTGAATATAAATATAAGTAATCTGTTCTGTCATTCTTCTCTATCCAGTGGGCCCTCAACATCAAACAAAAAATAACTCCTGACCATTTTCACTTTATGTACCTAGACATAGCTGGTAAGTTTCCCCTCATTCTTCTTTTTCTAGACAAAACATCCCGTGTTCTTCAGTCTACCTTTGTAGGGAGCATCCTCAAGTACTTTTGTTGACCTTCTCTGACCACTCCTTTAATTTGTAATCCACTAGCAATAAGTGTCTTATTTGAACCAGGCCCTATTTTTGCAGTACTTGTAATAGTTGTTAGGGTATAACATTTCTTCTATTGTTTCTAAAGCCTGTCATTCTGGAAGCCTGACTGCACATAGTACTTCCCTACTTTTGTCCATAACCCAGAGAAAAGGAAGGATGAAAATGCTTTAGAGAAGTTTCCTCATTAGAGAGGCAACGATGGACCTGAATGCAGATGTTTGCAATCCACATCAAAAACTGGGAATGTTTCCTGACCTCTTTGGGCTAGCTACTGATGTGTGTGATGATTAACAACTCAGAAATAATGATATTGCAACACAGCAAAAAAGATAGTATAATGTTTTTCAAGATCCATGCAGTCTCTGCGATTTGAGTAGGACACTGATCTGCAAATACAAATAGTAAAGGAAAATTAAGTAAGGGAAGAGGTTTTATTGAAAAAAAAAATCTGGAAACAAACAGGAACTTGAATTATCTGAAGGAAGAGCACCATGGGGTGTTGTTTGATTTTCAAGGGACACTTTGTAGATAGGACGTTGTTTCAACTTTCTTTAGTCAGTCAGTTATTCTGACGAAGGACTTCATGAGTCCATAAGGTCTATTTTTCTCAGCTTGGATATTGAATCAAAATAATTCTAGCTAGGGAAAAGAATTGGTTTTAGAATTGTGATGTTATTAAAGTAGTTTGCTGTTCTGTATTTTGTTAAGAATAATTAACTGTTTCATACATCTTTCTAGGTACCAATATTTCAGAACTGAAAAGGATTCTACTGTGCAGGAGCTACAGGGCACCTTTTTTGTGTAAAAAAAAATCATCTTATTTGGACTTCCAAGAGGAATGCCTTTTCATAATTCCTCTCCAGACAAGGAGAAGACCTAGGATCATCCACAAGGGCTCCCCACAGTTGCTTCTCCTAAGGAGACTGAATGACCGAGGTCTCTGGTGGGTGTAAGCTTCAGGAAGAAAAGGGAACAGACATCGTTTTGCTTTAATTGCAACTGGCACCTTTAAAAAATAATACTAGGTTTATGTACTTCCTTTTCTAATCCCTTTCTGAAATTGATTATTAACTAGTTTTCAACCAGTAGGAACCTTTGGATCAATAGATTTTACAGCACTGAATGATTTTCCTTCAATCTATAATAAAAGAAGTTTTAAATTCGAATTTAGGGCTGTGAAAAATTATTTTAGAATAATCTACAAATGAAGGATTGGGACTTTGATTTTGGAAAGTTACTAACAGACTAAGGGTCCAGATGAATTTAAAATAAGATTTTGGAACTAATTATAAGAATCCTTCCCATGGGAAAATGCCTCTGTCTTGAATTCTCTTTTTAAAATATGACAGGATGTAACTCTAATGGTTAGATCCTAGAAGGTACTAGAACAAACTATAGATTACAATTAAAGGAGGTGAACATTTACATTTGATTAAGTAATACAGGATGGAGTAAAACACTTCAACATTGG
>JANHFR010002229.1:47359-59160 GCA_032468015.1 Mimophis mahfalensis | reverse complement strand
ATTGCAACTGGGAAAACCATCGCCTTGACTATACACACTTTCGTTGGCAGGGTGATGTCTCTGCTTTTTAGTATGCTGTCTAGATTTGTCATAGCTTTTCTCTGCAGGAGCAAACATCATTTAATTTCTTGGCTGCAGCCCCCATCTTTGATGATCTTGGACCCCAGGAAAATAAAATCTGTCCCTACCTCCATTTCTTCCCCATCTATTTGTCAGGAAATGAGAGGGCTGGATGCTATATTAGTTTTCTTAATGTTGAGTTTCCAACCAACTTTTGCACTCTCCTCCTTCACCCGCATCAAGAGGCTCTTTAATTCCTCTTCAGTTTCTGCCATTAGAGTGGTATCATCTGCATATCTGAAGTTGTTGATATTTCTTTTGGCAATCTTAATTCCAATTTGTGATTCATCTAGCTCCACCTTGGTTACTCATGTACATTCAATCAAATCTTCAATTTAAGGTTTTAGAATTGCAAAGGAAATTCCATACACTTCAGATCACTGAGCTGTGTCTACAGTAAACATGAGATATTTTTGCTCACTGGATATGGTGACGAGGTGTGTAAAAGGGAGTAAAATTGTCTAATCTTGTTGATAATATACTCTTCAAACCCCTTCTAAATGTTTTCCTCAAGGAATTGGTCCACATCAAATTTACCTTCTCCTGAAACTATGAGTTTCACCTCACCTCCAGGATTTCAATGTATTATTAAAAGTGGAAAGCGGTATTAAAGGGCTTGTTGTATAATGTGTTTACTTGGCCTATGAAATTTAAGTTTTTCACCACATCATGTACGCAATGAACTAAATCTTTCACTTATCCTTAAGGTAATAGAGTTAGCTACAGTTAAGCTTACATTTACATAAGACTGTATGCTAAATGTTGTAGAATCTTCACTTCGAGGATAAGATCCTCTTTTTAATTTATCTAATCATTTTATACACAAATAAAGGTAAAGGTAAAGTTTCCCCTCACACATCTGTGCTAGTCATTCCTGACTCTAGGGGGCAGTGCTCATCTCTGTTTCCAAGCCGAAGAGCCAGCGCTGTCCAAAGACATCTCCGTGGTCATGTGGCCGGCATGACTAAACACCAAAGGCGCCCGGAACGCTGTTACCTTCCCACCAAAGGGGGTCCCTATTTTCCTACTTGCATTTTTACATGCTTTCGAACTGTTAGGTTGGCAGAAGCTGGGACAAGTCACGGGAGCTCACTCCGTTATGCAGTGCTCAGGATTCGAACCTGTACATGCATGTATTAATTTTAATGGCTATGTGGTAAATATATATTTTACATATCCATGATTTCTTTTAAAAAATGACTTGTTTGAATAAACTGACATGTTCATTACGAGAGAGTAGACCATCTGGAGTGATTGGGCTGTTTCGTATCTCTTCTCAATTGGTGGGAGATCAGCAGCCAACTCAGAAGCAGAACTATATCTCCTTGTGAGATAATTTGTATTCTGCACTAGACTTTCAAGGTTGGGAAGAAGCTTCAGTCCAACAGCATATTTATGTATTCACTGAGGCATAATCTGGGCCAGGCAGACTCTTGACAGCTGTAGACAGCAACCCCATTTTTCATAAGGTGGATAAGGAAAGATGTGTGTAGATGTGACTGAGACTGCAGTCAGTTAAAGGAGATTAACAGAACAACAGAGAGTCAAGCCACCTGGAGAAAGCAAGGACTTCCCAGCTGTGAAAGAATATCAAGGGGGAAAGAGGCTTTATGAACTATGCTCAACAGGAGCAGCATCAGTAAATGTTCCTGTAGAAGATACAATATGGCAGTCAGAATCTCAGAGTACACTAATAATTAATATAAAGTAGTGTGCTTATAACATTTTGGTTAGATGCAGTGGTGGGATTCAGTTTATTTTTTACTACCAGTTCTGTGGGCATGGCTTGGTGGGCATGGCTATGCAGTTGGCCAATCAGAGGTGGTATTTGCTGGTTCTCCAAACCAATCAAAATTATTGCTACCGGTTCTCCCGAACCTGTTGAAACCGGCTGAATACCACCTCTGCAGAACACCATCCAATTATGCACTGATGTTGGCAAAAGATTGCTGATTTTTAATTTTTACCTATTTCTCTCTCTCTCTCCCTCTCCCTCTCTCTCTCTCTCTCTGTGTGTGTGTGTGTGTGTGACTGTCTGTCTGTGTGTCTGTGTGTGTGTGTGTGTGTGTGTGTGTGTGTGTGTGTGTGTGTGTGTCTGTGTGTCTCTGTGTGTGTTGTAGCCGAAAAGGGAAACAGAGTAGAAGTATGCTGTTGTCGTTCTTACCCTTAAGAGCTGGCTGTGGAATTCTGGGAGTTGAAGTCCATGCATCTTCAAACTGCCAAGGTTGAGAAACACTGTCCTAGAATCATATTTCTAAAATTCTGCCCTTTGATTTCCGAAGTTTGACAGCATAATCTCTCTCTGCTAGAAATGGCATATAGTTTCTCATCCTGATGATAGATGAAGAAATTTATTCCGCATAAGCTTTCACAGTCTACATAGCACTGCATGTTGTGCTGTCCCAAGAAAGTAGAATAGCAGAGCAGACAGGCAGGCTCATATTAATCTACTCCCTGGAGTTGCACAGATAATGTGAAGTGGGAGTAAAATCCATGTAGATTGTCCTGAAGGATAAGTGGCATAGGAGCTTTTTGTCACAGGTTAGCAAAACCATTGTATTTAGTAGCGTGGTTGAATTTTGCACATTTTATAATCTTGAATATTTGCTTGTGCGTGTTAAGATTTGGTTTAGGTTATGTATTTCCACTTTTGCAGATATTGCTCTCCGGATTCATTATCATTCATTCTGTCCTGAAACTAATTTCAACCTAACTTAAGCTTCCACCTAGATCAGGGGTGTCAAACTCATGTCAAGGCGGTGTCATGTGATGTATTGATACTTTTTCCTCCTTAACTGGGTGTGGCTAGTATGTGGGCCGGGAGTTTGATAACTCTGACCTAGATGATGGAATGCATGCACCAATCTGTCTCAAACTTGCCAGGCACCTATCTCTCACTCTGGAAACAAACACTGGGGCGGGGGGGGGGGGTCAGGAGTGCCTTCGGGGGTTCTTTGCCCCCTAAAAAAGCTGCCAAAGTGCCAACCCCCAGCTCCAATGTACTGCACATATGCACAGGGCTCTGCAGTTGCTGAGCAACAACAGTCAATACAGGTAAGGCATGCAAATCGGAGACTCTCCAGCCAATAGAGGCAAGCCATGCAAATCAGGCACAGAACATTGGGAATTGTTGGCTGCAGCATTCCCTGCTTGCAGCATGTCACAGGAGGCCAAAAATACCCAGGCAGAGCTGGGTTATCAGCTACTGAATGCTAGTGGTGAGCATCTTAGAAAAAAGTTTTATTTCAAATACATCAAATGTAATTTTCAAAAAAAAAAAAAAGCAAACATTTCTATATATAAGAATATGCTCCTACCCTCTTTGTTAAAAAAAAAGTGAGAGCTGGACATAGACTGACCAGTGACCAGTATGAAAAAAAGGATGTTGAAGTGGTTTGGTTATGTAAACAGAATGAATGAGTCATGAAACAAACACATAAAGAAAGAACGAATGGCTTTAACGGAAGGGGAAGACAGAGAAAGTTATGGTTGGGTGGAGTTGATGAGATTCTCAAAAAGAAATTGCTGAGTTTAAACAACAAAAGGCAGTAGACAAAGTAGTTTATGGGGATGGAAGAAGTAACTATGGTTTACAAAGAAAGGAAGGTATGGAAATGTTTGATGAATGGTGTTGGTATGAATTGGTTTTAGCTATATTTCTTTTCCTTATCTCCTGCAATTAAATATTTTAGTTTATTATTACATATTCTCTTTTTATGTTTTGTATAATATTGTTTATCCTAAAAAAACATGCTTAGTATTTTCTGGTTGTAAAAATGCACATTTGTCAATGTTCACTGATGTTATGTTGCATACAACTTTTAGATATCAACCAGTTTAGAAACAGTCCCCAATTATGTATCATCCCTGCAGCATCTAATTTAGGAATTTAAAGAATGTTTGTTTGCTTTTTGAGAATTAGCAATTGTCTGTTCAGAAGTGTGACATCATATACAGATGCATAAAGACACAAATAAAACTAATTGCTATTTTTATTTACAGCCAAAAGATGCAAAAGATTTTATATATAAAACAAGGAGCATCACTGAGTCAGATTGTCAGATAATCCAAAGATAAGCATGCTAGGTTTGCTACTTACATCTCATTCTAATATTATGACATTAAAGTTTAAATTATATAGACCGTTATATGTATATATTTTTACTCTGCCAAGCTCTAAGGATCATGGGATCAGAAAGATAAATGAAAAGATAAGTTTGGAGAATTCACCAAATCATTCCCCAATGTATCTAACTCCATACTGACAGTAAATAAAAAATTGAAAATATTGCTGTATGATATAAGGAGATATATAATTGCCCATCCTATGTGTTAGAGCAGGGGTATCTAACTCGTGGCTGGCGGGCCAAATGTTTCACATGCTGGTCACACCCACTCCCAGTTTAGCAAAGGGGGGGAGTTGCAATATGTCACGTGATAACATGAGTTTTGACACACACATACCCCGTGTTAGAGTACTGAGCTAGAAGGCTGTTGTGGCTCAGTAGCATTCTGCTGATCTGGCAACTGATTCCGACTCCGAGGGAGACCTGGAGTCAGAATCAGATGGAGGAGAGGAACCGGCTGCTGAGACTGTGCCTGTGGCTGGGCCGTCCACTAGTTATCAGGAGCCTTCGGCTTCTGATAGCGGTGGAGAAGGGGCCCTGATTAATGCTAGGATGCGCAGGCACTTGAGAAGGCAGTAGCAATGGAGGAGAGCCAAGCTGACTGGTAATCGGCCACACCCCATGGGAGTTAAAAGGGGTGTGGTTGGAAACAGACTTCTGCAGAGAAAAATTGGGAGATTTGGAGTGTCGTGGTTTGCCTTGTTTCCATTGTGGTTTGCTTTGTTTCCTGTTCAAGTATTCAGTCTTTCTAAGTGGCTCCTGTGTTTGTGTTCATCTGTGAGTTATTATCTCTTATCTGGACAATTGGCATTTCGCCCAGAAAAGTGTGGAGGCTTGCCAGAGGCTTCTGGCAAGTTGGGAATGTTTGGACAATAAAAAGACTCTGTTCTTAGGAAATAGTCTCGATCTGCACATTTCAGGCATGGAATACAATAAAGGCTATGTAACAGAGTTTGGATGTATAGAACAGCCGGTGGTTCTCTGCATGAAGAGAATACTGGAAAATATTATATCAAAAGTCTCAGCAGTCAATGCTTGGATTAACATAGATTTAGATGAAAAGAAAAAACGTTGAGTGGTTGCACACTGGGTCAGACTGTCTGACTCTCATTGATTCAACAATATCAAAGCACTGTGAGAACTTCCACTGATATAATGTAATTACACCTTCTAAAATGTTGGCGTTCTCCTTAGATGTCTACGCTAACTTTTGATTGGTACCGAACTTCATGGTAGCCTTTTGCATCTGAGAAATGGAAAATGCCATAAATATTTTGATTTAATCCACAAACAATTTTAAAAAAAACTAACAATCTGGATTTTTGGGAAAGCTATTATGGTGAAATGAAGAACCGGCCAGCAAGTAGATTTCTTTTTCTTTTTTTTTTTTCTGGAATGAAAAGCAAAACAGCAATTAAAGTTTTGACTTTAGAATGTTACAAACTGACTAAAGGTCCAGATAACTTTGAAATAAGATTTTGGAATTAAATATAGGAACCATTCACACGGGAAAATACTTCATTTTGAATGTTGGAAAAAAAACCAAGATGCAACTTTGAAGGTTAGACACTAGTGGGAACTAGAAGGAATTAATAATCTATAAAAGAGAATAATCTATATCATCTATAAAAGAAAATAATCTATATATCTTTAAAAGAGAAGTGTTCGGTGTCGGTGTTTGTGGCTATGTACCCATTAGGCTCTTTCACCCGTGCACCAAAATGGCCCAAACTTCACAGGCACCTGCTTTGAACTCCAGAGACCAGCACTGGGAGGTGGGTGGGTCAGGAACATGGTTGACCAGTCTTTGTCCCCGAAAAAGGGTGCCAAAGTGGACACCCCCACTGACATTTCACTGGCAAACTGTACTGAGCATGGGGAGATGAGTCTGTATCCAGAGGAGGTGGACCTGTTGCTTTCGTGGTGTAGAGACAATAACTTGGTCCTTAAAACCAATAAGATGAAGGAGCTTATAGAGAACTACAGAAGGAAGAGATCAGACATCCAGCCTTTGGAGACCAAGTGGAGCAAGTGGCCAGTGTTAAGTTTTTGAGTGTTATCATAAAAGAGGACCTGACCTGGGGTGCTCACATTGTAGCACTGGTCAAAAGGTCCCAGAAGAGGTTATACTACCTGAGACTTCTCAGGAAACAACAACTGAATGAAAAATTGCTGGTGACCTTCTACCACTGCACTATAGAGAGTATTATAACTTACTCCACCCGTGTAGGGTTCGCCAATTGCACAGTGGCAGATAGAACATCACTCCAGAGGGTTCACATCATTGCCCAGAGGATCATTGGTTGCCCACTCCCCTCTTTGGAAGAGCTTTATAGCTCCCGCTGCCTTAAGAAAGTTCAAAACATTCTTAAAGATCCATCTCCTCCTGGGCTCCTGCTTTTTTTTTTTTTTTTAACTATTACCATCTGGCAGATGGTACAGGATAATAAAAACGATGAATAGGCTGAAAAACAGCTTCTATCCCAGAGCAGTAACTATATTGAATTCTACCGTATAGTGCAATATTCATGAAATCAGGTCAATTCAATTTTCAATTCAATTGTATAGAATGTGAAGGATGTGTGTCTGTGTTTTATTTTTATAGTTTTCTTATGGATGATGTACACTGAAGATAGCATTTAATTTCGTTATACAAGATGCAATGACAATAAAGTGAACTGAACTAAAGAAGACCAAGGCTATAAGTCACTGTTTGCAAAATCAACCATGTCTTTAAATAGAAGATAATTATCAAATGTAAAGAGGGCAGTTCTATTTACCATGTGCCTCATTCAAAGATTTGGTAAAATTAATGCAAGAAAATTATCAACTTTCTTAGTTTACATTTTTATTTGTGTGACAGCTTGTGGACCAAAAAGATATTTATTTTTCCTTCTAAAAGATCTTTTTTAAACAAAAAACAAAAAAAACATCTTGCTTCTACATATTTCAGTTGTCTCTGGGGATCCTTGTAACAGTTTGCAGTGAATATTCAATAGAATTTTTTTTTGCAATGAATTGTCAATCAAATACATATTTGGTTTGTTTTAAAGTCCCATTATTTTCTTGAAACCTATATGCAAAATAAAAATGGAAAATCACTGGGGATCTGTTCAAAGAATACTGCAAATAACGAGAAGCAATCTCTGTGTTCATTTTATGTCTTCAAAGACCAGGCAGTTTCTCTCCCTCTCCCTCTCCCTCTTTCTTGTGATTTAAAAAAAAAAACATGGCTAGGTTCATATAATTTCCAGCAGAAAAATAGCATGTAGAAAGGTAATTATTACTCTTTCCCTTATTTGTTCACCTATCCCTTGAACTTCCCTCCCAAACTCAAATTCTTGGCTCAGCTGTAGATTTCTTGGAACAAACAGAACAGTGAAATGGGGAGTGAAAAAAAGGGGGGAATCGGCAGCAATTACGACACAAGGTGAAACCGGAATGTGTAGATTCCATAAATATTTGTGATACAAGCTGTTGAGTAGGTCCTTGATCAAGCATCTCACCACGATCATGCATATATTTAAGCTTTCTTCTTCAGCCAAGATTAACCACAGCATAGGAAAATACGTGGGTGGTAGGAATTAGTGCTAGGCAAACTTCCTCACTTCACTTTGAAAATTGGCTTTAAAATTTAAAAAAACCCTCTTCCTCCCTATCTTGAAATCAAAGTTCTTTTCTCCCTCATCCCTTTCCTGTTGACCAGTGTGAAAAATGTCCTTACTGGCAATGATATCATTATCAGGAGTAATCGGCCTCCCAAAGATTTCCCATTCCTTATCTGTGTCAGCTCCTTCCCTTCCCATCCCACTCATCTCCCCTTCTTTATGGGCGGCATCAATCCCGGACCTGCCTCTAATAATATCTCTATCATTTTTTGGTTCTCAGCAACTTGAAACATTGCCATGGCATTTGAACATGCAGTAAATTTATCAAAACCAAGATTTGTCTGGCTCATTTTAGTATTTAAATCAAAAGATGAGCCTTCTGCATGGAAGGCTGGCAGTGAAATAATGCTTTGGTACCTGTGTGATAGGATTGTGTTCTCCACAACACATTTGGACTTTCAAAACATGGAGAGGGGGGTGTTTGTTTTAATACCAGTGTTCATTACTTAGTTTTGTCCTCTGTCCAGGAGTGGGTTTCTACTGGTTCAGCCTGGTTTGGGCGAACCATTTGTTATGTTTAGCAATGGTTCTGGCAAACCAGTTGCTAAATTTAGCTACTGGTTCAGGCGAATGATTTGCTAAATTTACCTACCGGTTTGGTGATCTGAGTTAATTCATTTGAAAAAAAAAAAGCTGAGGCACAAAAAACAGCTGATCCATGCTGTTACACCAATCAGCTGTTTTTTGCACCTCGGTTTTTTTGTTGTTTTTGAATATGATGCGCATGCAGTGTGCATTTGGCTTTGTTTGAAAAAAAGCTGAGGTGTAAAAAACAGCTGATCCACGCTGCTGTGCCAATCAGCTGTTTTTCGCACCTCTGTTTTTTTGCTGTTGTTGAATATGATGCTCATGCAGCATACATTTGGCTTTGTTTGAAAAAAAGCTGAGGCGCAAAAAACAGCTGATCCATGCTGCTGCGCCAATCAGCTGTTTTTCACGCCTCAGGGTTTTGGGGTTGTTGTTGTTGTTGTTTTGTTCTTGTTGAATATGATGCATGCACAGTGTGCATTTGGTGCTTGCGCATGCAGCAAACTGGTTGTTTGACCAGTAGAAACCCAGCCCTGCCTCTGTCCCACAGTGTGTTTTGGTAAGAAGTTAAGGCCCCTGGAAAGGAGAAGAAACAATTATTCCTCAGAAACCAACTTCTAGCATCAATTTCTAGACAATGCACCAAATCTTTACACATAGAATTGTAGAAGACTAACAACCCTGACCCTGACCCTTTCCAGAGAAAGCTGTCTGGGCTGTAAATTATGATGTTTAACAGAAGGTGAGAAAATTGGAAAGCAGCAAAAAGAAAAAGGCATAAAATGTGGACAAGGAAACAAAACTAGCAGAAGGATCAAATCAAAGGTAGGGTGGAGGGAGAAATGTCTAGAATGGCGGACAATCTGTAGAAATCCAGGAGGGTCCTTGATTCACTTTCACATTCCTTTGGCAAGCTGAAATATGCTGATGCAGAGGAAGACCAAGCAGAAAGGGGGGGGGGGGTTAAAGGGACCTTCAGAGCATGCTTAAAAAAAAATAAGGTTCCCCTTGCACCAACATGCTAGTCGTTCCCAACTCTAGGGGGCAGTGTTCATCTCCGTTTCAAAGCCGAAGAGCCAGCACAGTCCGAAGACATCTCCGTGGTCATGTGGCCAGCATGACTAAACATTGAAGGCACATGGAATGCTGTTCCCTTCCCACCAAAGGGGGTCCCTATTTTTCTACTTGCATCTTGACCTGCTTTTGAACTGCCAGGTTGGCAGAAGCTGGTACAAGTCACGGGAGTTCACTCTGTGATGCAGCACTCGGGATTCGAACAGCTGAGCTGCCGACCTTTCTGATTGACAATCAAAGTACAGGTGACGAAAGCTTGCAAAGGGAGACTATTTATCAAATTAGGAACCAGAAAAGACAATCAGCCCCAAGCCAGAAAGAACAAAAGAGTTTGCTAATGCGTGAATGGCAGAATTGTCTGTGATATCCGAGTTAACAATGGCAGCCTTATCTTTAGACGCTGCAAACCGATGGTTGTAATGATTTGCAATTAAACATCCGTAGATCAGCTTCAGACATTCTCTTTATCTTGCTGGCACTGATCTAAACCATAAACCATTCAAGTTAGCAGGCAAAAATAGAGGGTCCCCCCCCCCCCGCTTCAATAACACCAACTGTACCAGGCTGCAAAATACTGTCATTTTATTTCACATCTGTTTCATACAGCTGCCCGTGCCAAGTGCTTCAGTTGCTGACATGATTTTCTTTGTTAGCAAATTCACACTTCAATCTATTGGAGAGTGTGTGTGTGTGTGTGTGTGTGTGTGTGTGTGTGTGTCTGTGTGTATACATTGTATAATGTATATTTCATCTATGTCAAGTTCTTCAAGCTAAGGATCATATTTCTCCACAGCATCACTAGGAAAGTCATTTTTCCTGCTCCCAGCTGGTAATTGAAGACTAAACTTCTTGAAAAATTTGGCTCCCTAAAAAATAATAATAATTAAATATCACTCCAAGTTTCAGATGATGAATATGACACTCCTCGGAGCCTGACAGTTAACACCTCAGATTTTTTTTTTTAAAAAAAACTCCCTATACAAGCTCATTCTGGAGCTGAAGCAGGAGATGCCAGCTCACTCTTGTGCGAAGAATACTATATATTATGTCACCAGAAAAGCACGGATTTCTCCCTACCCCAGATACATAGACAAGAACTCAGAGCTTCTTTCTCCACAGAGACCACCAAAGATCTCCTGGCTGATTTCTGTTTCTCTTGCTCAAGGCACCATATACATTAGCAATTAAATAATTAAGGTTATTATTATTGCATTACATATTTTGGAGTGTCTCAAAATGGCTGCCTGGGAGCCACACCACACTCACTCCAACCAACAGTCAAAGTTGTTTACCCCTTTATGGTCTGCAGAATGTATCCAGTGCTTTGCACCTGCCAACGGTCTCTGTACTGTTCTATAAAAGGGAGGTCATGCCAACCTACCCTTGCCCTTCTGTATTTGCCTTTCTGTGTTGGTTCTTCTAAGGTAGCCCTTGCTAAATAAAAGTCCCTGACTGGCAATCTTTGGTGCTTAATCCCATCTGTCATGACATCATTGCCTCTAATAAAATATCTAACAATATACACCCCTCCTTGTCTACAGCCAAATAAGGGGAATGAGTGGCTCTGAAAGGAACAAGTGGCAGCCAGCCTCCTACTAAGAGCTGCATGACGAAAGTGACTTCATATCACAATAGGCAAGTTGCAATTCAATATCACAAAGCCTTTGATTGTGTGGAGCACAACAAATAGTGGCAAGTTCTTAAAGAGATGCAAGTGACAGGCCATATTATTTATCTCTTGAGAAACCTATATGCGGGTCAAGAAGCAACAGTGAGAACTGGAAACAGAATCACTGATTGGTATAGACAAAATTATACAGAAGAACTATACAAGAATGAGCTTAACATCCCTGATAACTACGGTGGGGTGGTCACTGACCTGGAGCCAGACATCCTGGAATGTGAAGTCAAATGGGCCTTAGAAAGTCTGAGCAACAACAAAGCTAGTGAAGGTGACAGTATTCCAGTTTACTACTCAAAATCTTAAAAGACAATGCAGTAAAAGTGCTACAATCAATATGCCAGCAAATTGGAAAACTCAACAGTGGCCGCAGGATTGGGAAAGGTCAGTTTACATTCCAATTCCAGAGTAGGGCAGTGCCAAAGAATATTCAAACTACCACACTATTGCACTCATTCCACATGCTAGCAAAGTTATGCTAAAAATCCTACAAGCTAGGCTCCAACAGTATGTAGACCGAGAACTCCCAGAAGTACAGGCAGGATTTCAAAGAGGCAGAGGAACCAGAGATCAAATTGCCAACATACACTGGATCATGGAAAA